>SSNP01000123.1:53118-70591 GCA_006937955.1 Pachypanchax playfairii | reverse complement strand
AGTTAGTCTTAAGGTTAGGTATAGATCAGTAATGGTTAAAGTAAAGGTTAATAAAAGAGTTTGGTTTAGGTATAAATCCAGTGTGTGTGTGTGTGTGGGCTTGTATTTCTGACCTCCTGAGGACCCGTTTCCTGACTTTTACTGTCTTTCTGGGGTCCGAGGGTTCTTGTGGGGACCGAAGCCTGGTCCCCATGAGGGGGACTCCCCTTTTTAGGGTTAGGGGTTAGGTTTATAGGTATGGTGTGAATAGAGTTTTAGTTAGTCTTAGGGTTAGTTATAGATCAGTAATGGTTAAGGTTAGGAAAAGGGTTTGTGTTAGGTATAAATCTAGTTACTAAAATCAATGGAAGTCAATGGACGGTCCCCATAAGGATACCAAAACAAACTTGTGTGTGTGTGCTGGGATTGTGATTAGTGGATGAGTAACAGCTGGGTAGATTAGCAAATAAAGAACAGGTGTGTGAGAGTAAATGACTAAAGAGAAAAGAAAAGCGAGTAAATAGAATCAGGGCCAGTGGCCTGTATGTTCTCAATGTTTCTCTGCTTTAACAAACCTTACTTAAACAACTGGGTCATTAACAGACTTCTACAGACCTGATAAGTTTGCTGAGGAGATGTTCAGGTGTGTTAGAACAGGAAAGCAACTACATGTTGAAGGAAAAAGGCCCCTTAGGACCAGTGTTTGGAATAACGGCGTTTAAAATAACGGCGTTAGGTAACGCCACTATTTTTTCAGTAACGTGGTAATCTAACTAATTACTGTTTCCATTTTTACAACGCCGTTATCGTTACTGAACGTTGAATGCTGTGCGTTACTATGAATTGATTTGAATAAACTGCGCTATCCATTCCAGACACAACCCTGGCTCCACACACAGACCTGAGACAAGGTGGGTTAACAACAATGAGATAAGCGACTATGATTGGCTAAGGCAGAGACATGTTCCATGGTAGCCAATCGGAGCCAGTGTTTTTACACGACCCAGGCCACGCGCTCTACACACGCACACAAACGCACACACAATTTCGAAGAAGAAGCAGAGATGGCGAGTCAGGAGCAGTCAGATGAAAAGTTGGCATTTTCAAGGTGGATGTATAACCATTATTTTAAATTCATTGAGGTCAAAGGGAAGAACGTGCACGTAAAGTGTACACTATGTCCGGGACAGAAGATTTTGTCGACATCCACTGTCAGCAACTCCAATCTAATGAAGCATCTCTCAACGACACACGCGTGTACAAAGCTCTTGCCAATGCCATCCACTAGCAAAGAAGGACACGGAGCAAAGTCCAAGCAGCAAAAGCTGGATTTCTCTGCCCCACAAGAAAAAGCTATGTCACAGGCTGAAGTCAACCGTATGCTAGGCAGGTATTTGGCTAAAAATATGTTGCCGTTATCGACGGTGGAGGATGATTCATTCCAAAGCATTATTGCTAAAATACCTAAGAAAGGAGGGGCCTGTACACCATGTTCAAAGACGTTTACTAAATACCTCGACGCTGAGTATGCCAAAATGAACACAGAGCTTAGAAAGAGTTTTGAAGAGTTGGACTTTTTGTCTACAACTGCAGATATTTGGACCGTGCACAATCGCAGCTACCTCGGTGTGACCGCTCGCTGGATAGATCCACACAGCCTAGAGCGAAAGAAAGCAGCCTTGGCCTGCAGACGGTTCAAGGGCCGTCATACATATGACCACATTGCTACTGAACTGGACAATATCCAATCATCCTTTGCTATTACTAACAAAATCACAGCTACTATCACAGACAATGGGTCAAATTTTGTGAAAGCCTTCAAAGTTTACCAGCCCGTTCAAGGTGATGACTCTGGGGAGGAGGATGATGATGATGTGACTTTTGTCGACCTTCATGATGCCTTACAAGACATGGGTGAGGATGTGGAAGAGGATGTTGTCACTTTGCCACCACACCACAGATGTGCATCGCACACAGCTAACATCATATCATGCTCTGATGTTGAAAAGTGGCTACTCTCAAGGCTAGACATCCAAGCTGTTTACAGAAGTGCTACCTCAAAATGTACAGCTTTGTGGAATAAGGCTAGCCGTTCTACAGTAGCTGCAGAGACACAGGATGAAGTCCTTGAAAAGAAGCTAATTGTCCCATGTACAACTAGATGGAACTCATTCCATGATGCCGTTGCCCGTATCTGTGAATTCCCACTCGCTGAGCTGAACACCATCTCCTACAACTTTGGGTTGAAGGCCATGACAGATCGGGAGTACCAGTTCCTCAAGGAATACTGTGCAGTGATGAAGCCACTAACAGTAGCCCTAGACATTCTTCAGGGCGAAGATAACAGTTTCCACGGCACACTGCTACCAACACTGGAGACGCTGATCTCCAAGACCCTGGACTTGAAGAGTGGCCTGCAAATCCTTGGTGACCTTCCAGAGGCTGTTGTCAAGGTAAGAGCTAGTAGTTCTTAAAATGCAATTGAATACATACTACCATACATTAATTATGAATTAATTATGAAATCAAAGTTAAATTAAATGCATATATCTTCACTCATAATGTGTAATGCTGTCTATAATGTTGTATGTGTCTCATTTCAGGCCATCAAAACAAGATTTTCAGAGGTGCTGGAAAGTGAGACTGCTGTCTTGGCTGCAGTGACACTCCCCAGGTTTAAATTGCGTTGGCTGAGAACACAGGAAAGGAAGGACAACGCCAAGGCAAGTCTGCTGGCGGAGTGCCGAAAAAGTGCCCAAGATGAAGAGCAGCTAATAGGTACCAACGCACCAACACGCAGCATCAGCACCGACTCAGCCATAGAAGATGACTTCTTTTCCTTTGAGGATGAGGAGGACACATCAACTTCTGTGGAAAGCCAAGTTGCTGACTATTTAAAATCAGGAGCACAAGGGATGGACATTCTTAACGGATTCCCACTCATAAAGCGAATTTCACTGAAATACAATGCAGCCACTCCATCCAGTGCCACAGTGGAAAGACTATTTAGCCTTGGGAAGCTGGTCTTTACCCCAAAGAGGAACAGGCTGTCAGACAAGAGGTTTGAAATGCTGCTGCTTCTCAGATATAACCAGTGGTTTGAAGGGTAGGACCAGGGTAGGTTAGGCTACATGGGTTAGCCAGATACATGGAAGGAGTGTATGGTTGGGTAGATAAATATCTAGGAGCTTAAATTCAATCTTTAAAAGCACTCCTTTTGTTAAAGTGCTTATTTTTTCAATTACGACAATACTTGAAATATAGTAGGTTCACATTGCTAGTTTATTTATTTGATTTGTTACAGTTATCGCAAACACACTTTATATTGTTTAATTGTTTACTTTTTAAGGAAATACCTGAAGTACAGAATGTCTACCAGACCAGTTGTCTGAGATTGTGAGTTAGATTTATTTAATTTAGACTCAGAGTTAAACACACTTTGTTTTTTAAATTTTTACTTTTGTTGTGAACAAAATATGTATAAGTAGAGGTTGTTTACTTGACCAATTGTCTCAGGTTGTGAGAGTGTTATTTATTTAATTTGCTACAGTTACTGTAAACACACTTTATATGGTTTAACTGTTTACGTTTGAAGAATACACTTAAGGAATGTCTACCAGACTAGTTGTCTTAAATTGTGAGACTGATTTTTTTAATTAAGACTTCAGAGTTAAACACACTTTTTTTGTTGAAATTTTTACTTTTGTTGTGAACAAATTATTTCAAGTGCAGGATAAACCTCTTGCTGTCTGTTAATGTGCAATAAATATTGAAGGTTAAGTACAAGTACCTATCTGTTCTTCTAATTTCAACTGACTTGTAAAAACTGCCCAGATAAATCCAAAATGTTTGACATAAAGGAACTTTTTTTAACAGCAACGCAAATAGTTACTTTTCTGGATAATCAATTACTTTTATTGTAAAGTAATTCAGTTACTAACGCAGTTACTTTTTGAAACAAGTAGTGAGTAACTATAACTAATTACTTTTTGAAAGTAACATTCCCAACACTGCTTAGGACCAGAACTGACCTCTTCTCTCAGGACATGATTCATGTTCTTCACTGAAACCAAAACACTGATGTTGAGAGATATTCCTTCCACTGTAAGCTGAAATAGTTGTCAGCATTGATATTCAAGAATTTGGCAACAAAATGGTTCAAATGGTGTTTTTAAAACTTTAACCCCAAATTGCACAACAAGATCAGTGGAATGAAGCAGCAACAATCAGTGGGAGAGAAAACACTTTGTAAAGTAGAACAGCACTCAGAGCTCAGACCTCCACCAACCACCTCAGTTCTCTGGTGATTTACACCAAAAACAACAGTCTCACCTTTGCTACACCTACATTATGAGATTCCTTGACCATGAAAATGTCCCTTATTTTTACTTATTTGCTTGATATTTAGTTATGAACTGGTGCTTCATAAATAAAAAAATAAACTGAATTAAATGAAGATGAGCAGCTGACAGACAACATGCTGTCCTAACATGGTCCAACCTGCAGCATTATAATATCTCAACTATAGAAACAGCACCTGTCCACCATACTGTCCATGCATACTGATGATCTCGGGATCAAGTCTTGATTTTTATTTTTTAAAACAGGCCAGCACTTTGCTCTCTACCTGTTGTAAGCAAAGGTGTAACCATCATCTCAGAAGGGAGGGGGAGAATTTTTTTCTGTGGTCTATTATGTGATTTAAAAAACGTAGGGTCGGAATTGCAGGAATGTTATAGTACAGTGTTCGATGGTTATATGCATGCGCGACCTCGGTGCCCAGCAGTTTTGTTCATATAAGCGTTGTGTGCAATTATCCGTCGGTGGTCATTTGGACTGTAAACACGGGTAGCGATGTTCGGTATAGATAACAGATAATTGGAAATGATGTAATAACGCAATTACAATATATTAGAAGAATAAAACTCTCAAACAGACTGAGTTATATACTCGTAGAGCACATTCAATATGACACTGGTAACAGATGCACCAGATACGCGCGCACATGGACACGACGGTAACGACACAGATTAAGTTACAGTTAGTAACAGAACAGATCGGTTTTCTATATCGGATATTAATAACTAAAAACTAAGAATAAACGTTACATGTGACACTATTTCACACTGAAAAAGTCGGTGATTATTTTTTGGCGACCGTCTGACAGCTTCAGGCAGACGCGCCAGACACACCACAGCAGTTTAGTTCCACACACCTAACAGCGAGAGTGTGTGGGAGAACACCAGCAAAGGTGAACGGTCAAGTAACTAGTGAGAAACAACGAGATTTAGTGAGATGCATGTATGATACCTCCAAATGTTTTGTGTATATATGCGTCGGAGCTGTCATCTTTACAGTTAATATCATTATTGGTTACAACACTGTAAATTCCGATTAGTTCACCTTACTTGAAAAAAGCATGCAAACCGATTGCACTTAAAATAACAAGTTAACTGAAATTGGGTATTGTGTGTTCGGGCAACTAATGCTTACAAAGTAAAATATACTTATATCCAAGTAACTGTAACTTAAGACAAAGTAAAATGAACTTAAAAACCTGCCTACTATTTACTAATATTCAATTACATACTACTCAGAAGTACTATTTCAGAATACTAAGTTGCATGTTGTAAATGTTACTTTTTTTGTAGTCCAAATAACACAGTTATGTAAGTTAGGTTAACTACAGTAACATTTTATATAACTGAGATTTTCTAGTTTTGTTCACTTCACAGCAGACAGATTTACTACGTAAAAACATGCAAACTGCACTAAAATCCATTTTAATACAACAGTAAATAAAGACCTGATTTTATCTGCAAATAATAAGATTCAGTCAAACCACTTGTTAATCGATAATCAGACACATAATAAAGATCTACTTTGTAAGAATAAACCATGTATTAAACAGAAAAATGCAGCTACCTCATTATAATTGTTGTATAAATACAGTGGAGCATAATGATAAGTAAAAATATGTAACAGACAATCACATTAAATTTAAAACTGGTTTATTTCTTAAACTTTCAAGTTTCAAACTAGTTTAAAGTTTAGGAAACAACAGCAAGCTTTCATACAAAAACATTGAAAATAACCATTGATGACTCAATAGATTTTTCCATCAATCGTTCAATCAAACAAACTGTTCATGATACTTTCATCTGTACCATTTGCCATATTTTACCTGCATCTTTGCAGCAGGAAACCATACACATGTAATGTTGGAATGATCTGGAGAAACCTTTAAGTAACTGTAGAGTGTTTTTTGTTATGAACATAATAATAGAAACAGTGGAATGAAACAATTTGAAACAAGTGCCTTAATGACGTCACAATAACAACTGGCTTTACTACTCCTCTTTACGAACTCAACAGGAGATTTTTCAGAGTCTGTAGTCTTGGGGGGAGTTTGTTCTCTCCCAGTTTGAGCATGACTCTCTGGATGAAATTGAACGTGTTTCTCATGGCCCGTGGATATTCAAGGTGGAGAGCATAGGACAGGCCAAACAAGAGGCAAAGTGCTTGTGGTAGGTTTGGGAGATTTTCCATCACAATACCTCCTTCAAGAATGATGGCAGTTGGCAGTAGATGTAAGTGGAGGTGAGTGGCAGACACAGGTGTACCTTCTTCGATAACAGTCAACAAGCCAGGCCTCATTATCGTTTGTATCCTGTGTAACACAAAATTTTTATTAAAACAATGAAATATTATCAGTCCTGTCATTACAGTCCTGATGTCTTGTTCCAATATTACTTCATTAAGTTTAGGATTCTTTTAGTCTGACAAAGTTCTTACTTTTTGTGTTCAGTTATCTGCAGAATTCCTCAGAAGCATTGCTTGGCTTCTGTAATTATTAGCTGTTTTTTTCAGCCTGTTGGGTCCAACAGTCTAGACTCGACAGATCCAAAATCTCCAAGACAGTTCCCTTAAACTGTTCTGAAAAAGAAAAGAAAGGCTCAGGTTTAGGAGGGAGTTCCATTTCAAAGTTTTCAACACAGAAAAAAAAGTTAATGGCAAATGGCTTGCATTCATTTAGCACTTTTTATAGTCAGGTCAGGCCCGGTGCCATGGGTACAAGTGAAGGGAGCAGTTAAACTGGTTTTCTGGTATTAAGCTGTTGATTGGTTAATTTGCATATTAAAATTAAAAGAACAAGAGAAGTCCGCAGGAATCTTCATTTATACGCAGGGGGGGGTGTAATACAGAATCCTCATCCTGTTTCAGGCTGTTAGTGTTAAATACAAACTTTCACTCCACCAAAAAAGCTGCGGCCCACCCAGCTAAATTGCCCCAGCACTGGTGTGCCATCAGTCTGCGTTTCCCTGTCAGGATGTGTTCCCCCTACATCTCTGCACTGCTCGCGCGACAAAAAAATCACATGTACTTGATCCAAGCTAGCTCTTGAACTGTACTTGCTGCACTCTGTTGATATACAGGGGAGCCACGGCAGCCGTGAAAGCTCAAACTTCCTGTTTTGGCACAGTCAACACCTCCACTACTGTCCTCAGTGTTGTGTCAGAAAATAAGTATGTAAGTATGTGTGAGTGAGTGAGTGAGTGAGTGAGTGAGTGAGTGAGTGAGTGAGTGAGTGAGTGAGTGAGTGAGGGAGGGATGGAGGGATGGATGGATGGACAGACAGGTAGGCAGACTGCAAAAACTCTTAGAGCTCCCTCCTGCTCTGTGTTGCCAACTTTCTCTGACAGAAAGGAGCTGAAGTTGACCCAGAAAGTTGCTAGATCTTGCCAAGTAACATCACACGCTAATTGCATATTACTGACAACATCACGTCAGCATGATGTTGTCATTGATCATGTTGCTGTAAAAACTGTGCGCAATAAAACCATTGTGCACAAACATGTCCAAATAAAAACCCAAAACACAGAAAAGGGCAGCCTTAAATAGTCAGGGGAAGATAACAGAAACAATTGAAAGAAAAAATTTTTTATTTTGCCTTAAGTTTACTGATGAGAGGAAAACTGGTACAAAATTTACAAGCTATCAAATTGCAACTGGACATCCAAGACCTTTTAAACAAACTTTCTAGTTCTGAAAAAATATTTTTGAGCAGATATTTTAAGAAGACAAAATTAATAGCCATATTTAGTATGCAGAATGTTGCTTGCCAACTGCTAATAAATAGGTTTATGGCTTATTGTCTGTGTTTTAGTAAAAAGTTTTATATCCTACGTTATTGAACTCAGCATAAATTTCAAACGTTCCTTGAATGCACCACAGGTGTGTGATAATGCTGCTGCGTACAGCCCAGCTTTCGACTCCAACTGTAGGAGAGGAGAACTGAGTTGCCAGTCTGAGCAGCTTTNATTTACTACGTAAAAACATGCAAACTGCACTAAAATCCATTTTAATACAACAGTAAATAAAGACCTGATTTTATCTGCAAATAATAAGATTCAGTCAAACCACTTGTTAATCGATAATCAGACACATAATAAAGATCTACTTTGTAAGAATAAACCATGTATTAAACAGAAAAATGCAGCTACCTCATTATAATTGTTGTATAAATACAGTGGAGCATAATGATAAGTAAAAATATGTAACAGACAATCACATTAAATTTAAAACTGGTTTATTTCTTAAACTTTCAAGTTTCAAACTAGTTTAAAATTTAGGAAACAACAGCAAGCTTTCATACAAAAACATCGAAAATAACCATTGATGACTCAATAGATTTTTCCATCAATCGTTCAATCAAACAAACTGTTCATGATACTTTCATCTTGTACCATTTGCCATATTTTACCTGCATCTTTGCAGCAGGAAACCATACACATGTAATGTTGGAATGATCTGGAGAAACCTTTAAGTAACTGTAGAGTGTTTTTTGTTATGAACATAATAATAGAAACAGTGGAATGAAACAATTTGAAACAAGTGCCTTAATGACGTCACAATAACAACTGGCTTTACTACTCCTCTTTACAAACTCAACAGGAGATTTTTCAGAGTCTGTAGTCTAAAAGTTAATGGCAAATGGCTTGCATTCATTTAGCACTTTTTATAGTCAGGTCAGGCCCGGTGCCATGGGTACAAGTGAAGGGAGCAGTTAAACTGGTTTTCTGGTATTAAGCTGTTGATTGATTAATTTGCATATTAAAATTAAAAGAACAAGAGAAGTCTGCAGGAATCTTCATTTATACGCGGGGGGGGTGTAATACAGAATCATCATCCTGTTTCAGGCTGTTAGTGTTAAATACAAACTTTCACTCCACCAAAAAAGCTGCGGCCCACCCAGCTAAATTGCCCCAGCACTGGTGTGCCATCAGTCTGCGTTTCCCTGTCAGGATGTGTTCCCCCTACATCTCTGCACTGCTCGCGCGACAAAAAAAAAATCACATGTACTTGATCCAAGCTAGCTCTTGAACTGTACTTGCTGCACTCTGTTGATATACAGGGGAGCCACGGCAGCCGTGGAAGCTCAAACTTCCTGTTTTGGCACAGTCAACACCTCCACTACTGTCCTCAGTGTTGTGTCAGAAAATAAGTGTGTAAGTGTGTGTGTGTGTGTGTGTGTGTGAGAGAGTGAGTGAGTGAGTGAGTGAGTGAGTGAGAGAGAGAGCGAGAGAGAGAGAGAGAGCGAGAGAGTGTGACGGACGGACAGGCAGACTGCAAAAACTCTTAGAGCTCCCTCCTGCTCTGTGTTGCCAACTTTCTCTGACAGAAAGGTGCTGAAGTTGACCCAGAAAGTTGCTAGATCTTGCCAAGTAACATCACACGCTAATTGCATATTACTGACAACATCACATCAGCATGATGTTGTCATTGATCATGTTGCTGTAAAAACTGTGCGCAATAAAACCATTGTGCACAAACATGTCCAAATAAAAACCCAAAACACAGAAAAGGGCAGCCTTAAATAGTCAGGGGAAGATAACAGAAACAATTGAAAGAAAAAAAAATGTTATTTTGCCTTAAGTTTACTGATGAGAGGAAAACTGGTACAAAATTTACAAGCTATCAAATTGCAACTGGACATCCAAGACCTTTTAAACAAACTTTCTAGTTCTGAAAAAATATTTTTGAGCAGATATTTTAAGAAGACAAAATTAATAGCCATATTTAGTATGCAGAATGTTGCTTGCCAACTGCTAATAAATAGGTTTATGGCTTATTGTCTGTGTTTTAGTAAAAAGTTTTATATCCTACGTTATTGAACTCAGCATAAATTTCAAACGTTCCTTGAATGCACCACAGGTGTGTGATAATGCTGCTGCGTACAGCCCAGCTTTCGACTCCAACTGTAGGAGAGGAGAACTGAGTTGCCAGTCTGAGCAGCTTTGTCTCTAATTTGCAATGAATATCGGTGACAGTGGTGTTTGAAGAGAGAAAAGGGGGCACGAGAGGGTGAGAGAAAAAAAATAAAAACACGGCTACCAATAAGTAGCCGCCCCCCCCGTTCACTTCCCCTCTTAGAGCCGTCATGTTCGCGAACTACACAAAAACAGTCCGGGAGCGAGCTTGGATCAAGTACGTGCGATTTCTTGCCGCGTGAGAAGCGCAGAGATGTAGGGGGAACACATTCTGACGACGGAGAAACACAGACCAGCAAGCCCTTTTCTGTCTGTCTCTCTCGCTCTCTCAAAAATAAACATTTTCGCTGCGAAGCTCAATGAAAATAAGCTACTTAATGGTCGTATCGTCAACACTTACCGTCAACCCCTACTACGCTCTCTTGCCGTTTTTTTTTAAACTTTTTGAGTCATTTGAATACCGGGGAACAGCCACCATGGCACGTATCAACTCATGCAGAGTTTGTTTCCAAAGTTAACATGTAACTAGTGATAGTTGGGGCTATAACAGAAGTAGCACAATCAAATTACCACACATATATGTATTATTTGATAACTTACCTCTCTGTTCATGAAAGTCGAGACCTTGAAATTGCGGGCAAAGATGTCGGCTGTGTTCGGTCGATGAGCGCCAAGACGTTCCACTGAGCTCTATTGCACATGCGCAGTGCTGATCGCTTTCAGGCTGTTTAAAACCTGCTCGTAGCTAGTAATCATAACATGTCCCACCTTGTAACTCCGACTTAAACATTATCAAGTTCATTTAAAATAAAATTATCGAGTGACAATAACTTAATATATGTAAACACCACTCATAATAAATAGTAAAGTGTACATTTTTTACGTTTAATTACACGTTACTTTGTAAAACCTATTAGGTAGAACAAAATAGTAGTAGTGACTTAAATGTACAAGTCATGAAAGCTAATACGGTTTAATTCAATGTGTTAAAACCAACCACACTCAATAAGCATAAATTATGAAAAGAAACCCTGCAAAAACTGTCAGCTGTGCCATCCCTTGTCAACTGTGTTACACTTGATGGGTAACACGGTTGACGTGTAACACAGTTGACATTTTCTCAATTTTTAGCCATTTGTGCTAGCTACAGATGTTGAAAATGTCACCACATGACCATGATCAACTCATGTTTTTGAGTGCTCTCTTGACATTTTTGTCCTAAAAACATAAAAAATAAGAACATTGGAAAATGTTGATAACACAGTTGACGTACAATTAACCCTCTCAATGAGTAAACAATCATTTTGATAAGATATTGACAAGGAGGAGTTGAAACCTACCACACTCTCTTCAGAGTTCCCTCCAAAAAGGATGTGCCTTCCAGCAATGTGAGTCATGTGACTTTGGAGCAAACCATTGCTGATTTATAGGGGTTTAATCAGTGAGTAACACAGTTGACAGTGATTTCTTGGACTCATATAAAGTTAATAAATTTTTGTATAAAAATCTTTTAAATAGTTTTAAAAACAGCTTTGCCATGATTTAATTATTATTTTTGAGCAATAAAAACTGAAATAATATTTAAAAGTGTACATTTTATTGTTAAATCTGAACAGCAAACTCAAGATTTTAAAAATCGGACAGCACAAAAATAGCAAATTATAATTTATAATTTGCAATTTTTTCAAAATGAATTATTGGAACCTTTTCATTTTTTGTGTTAATTTAAAGAGTAATGTCATCTAATATAAATTTGGTCATTGTTTGAAATAATGGCCAATGATATTTGGTAAAATTAACAAATAAACTTCATGGACATGAAATGTACCCCTAATTATAGAATCACTCATGTGTGATTTAAACGAATAAACAATGAAATCTTCGAGTACATTCATCTGTCCATCCAGGAAAAATTGTACAAATTCTGGACTTGCAAACCATTTACGTAGATCGTTGTAAATGAGCTGCTCAAGCCAGTGGAGCTTCCATAAATGAATATCCAAATTCTCCTCCTTCATTACTTCCCAGAGTTTTTGAAAAATACTTGTAGTAAATCTTATTTTAATGTCATTCTCTAATACAATGTTTGCTTCCCTGAAGATCTTATAAACAAGTTTTAGACTGAGTAACTCAATAGCTTCTTTATACAATTTCCCGGTTGGTAATCAACGGAAATATACTGGTGTTACCCAATCTACCCATAAAAAGAATTGGTTTAGTAGCCTTTTTCCTTCAAGGTGATCCTCTATAATGTAATTTATTAAGGAAATGATTCTCTTGCCTATTCCATTTAATATGTTTAATAAAATATTCCCTAACGTTCCTAGTAACAACTTAACAATATATTCACACATTATCAATATAATATGTGGTTGCACAGGGCTATCTTCTGTGCTTTCTTCTGAAGAGACCTCATAATCCAAGTCAAATGTCACCTGTTTCTTGGCATTTCTACCTGAATGTTGAATTGCCTTGTCCTCCTTGAATACAAATTCCTTATCCTTGTCGGTTCTTTGCAGCTGGTTCTCTGGAACTTTTTCTGGCTTTTTCGTCTTTGAAAATAACTTTCCCATTGTGCTGCAGAATATCTGATAGTCTGAAGTGAGTCTTTAGTTTGACTATATGATTTTCAAGTGCCTGATGTAGTCTGGAGTAAATCTTAGTGACAAATTAAAATGTATGATGCCCTATTAAAGCAAAACATCAAAGGAAAATTGGGCCCCGTCACATAAAGGGAACAATATGCGCATGCGCATGGAGCACCGTCACGTGATATCGATTGACCAATCATAAACCTTTGTCAGTTTCTCGAACGGCATCACCAGTGCCGTTAAGAGATATTTATATTTTAAGAGATACTTATACAGCTCTGGGCATCACCGGCGGCGTCTTACAAAAGTAACACTATGGCGTCATTTTACTTTATTTAATAAGAGGGCGCGATTTGCCACAGAGCGAGCTTATACTCAGGTTGGAGGGAGGGAATAATGATATTGTGAACACAAAAATGTTGTGGGAGGACGCATGCAGTTATTTTTTTTCCTCAGTTTTCCAAATTCCTCTCTCACTTTTATAAATCTCCCTCTCAGTTTTCTTTCCTACGTTTAATTCCTCAACGTGCTCCCTCTCGCTTCCGAGCTCTGGGCCCGCTCGCTTCAAGAGTTACCTTTGAGTGACGTCACCGATCCAGACCCAACCAGACGATGCACCGATCTCTTCGGCTGATGCTGTTACTCTTTATAAAGCTGTTTAATGGTCAAATAAATGTCTCAAACCCCTCAACTTTCTAAGATCCACTAAATTAAGGTTTTCTGATTTGGCTGTTTTATAAATTAAACAGTAGCCTAACAATTTTACAATTCCATACAAATAGCAGTGAATAAAAAGGTTTCAAAATGAATGGAAAGGTTGAGCACCAGAATTAAAATGTTTAAATACATTAAAACATGAATAAAATAGTTCCTATGGGTTTTTAAACGTAAACATAAATACTTAAGCACCACTGCAATAAATCTTTTAAAGCTATTTATCATTGTGAAAGTGAAACATTGAAAATATATATTGATTTTATTATGAGATTTGAAATAAATGAATGTTGGACCCTTGACCAGGTTTGAAAGTAACACATAGTTACGATGCATAGAGGTGAGGCTGAAGATAGATGCAATATTAACTTCCATCTGTGGAAGTGCAAGTCCTGGCAGGAGTTCAACATAAATGTTTATTTTACTAGTCCACTAACCTTTTTTTTTAACAAAAAACTTTCATAATAAAATATACTAAAGCGATTTTAACAATTTTTAGCTCCACCGTTAGTTTTTAATTTAAGTAAATTTTGTTGTCTTGTTGTTTTGACCAAATGATAAGTGGGTTTCTGTTTTCAGGATGACCTGATGTGTTTTTGAGTAATACTTCAGAACGCTCTGCCATCCATCATCAGTGTTAAACAAGCACAGAGAAGAGCTTTCATGGAGTCAAAAACCCATACCCTGCAACCCGGACCAGTTTTTCATGTTTTTGAAGGTTCTTGCATTTGGGTCCAAACAGCAGGACCATCCCGACTAGTATGATGTCTATCGGTAAGCAGAATCCTAACATCATGGAGCGACTTCCTGTTCACAACTGGGCTCAGTGAGGATCTGGACACCAGAGGAGGAGATACAGAGAAACCTGCCTGATGAATTTAAAGACTATCCAGACACCACAGTCATCCTGGACTGCTGTTTTCCTCCTATAAGTCCTACTGCACTCTGGAAGGGCTCATCACATGGTGCCACATGGGCCAGGGACATTTATATCTGCACTGCATGTGTCTTGTTATTCAAAACACCAGAAAGCTTTGAGGCAAGTCATTTATTGTTCATTTTCCATAATAACATGAAATAACACCACAATGTAGCAACATGTCACCCTTGACCTTTACATGTATTTTCATTCACGGTAACTAATTACATTTTTACTATTCTGAAATCTTTAATTTGTTGAGATGGAATTGATGAAGAAGTAAAAAAAGAAAAAAATCAACCTTTTTCTTCATGGTTTGCATGACTTCAATGGCACCAACAATTATCTCTATGAACGTGTCATCTTCTGTGTAAATGACAAAGTCACACCACTCACCTCCTGTAATCTGTCCCTGGACCTGCCAATGATGGGACAGCCTCAGTGTGTGTTCCCTCTTTGGTCATAATGTAAGGACAGTCAACACATCTACACACATTTGGACATTTAATTTCTAACAGGCCAAACACTGGCTGCCCCTCAGGCTCGTATCCCATCAGGTGTTGATCCATCCATGGAGCTTCAGCGTGGATCAGGAACCCACTCACCTTGCAGTACTCTTGTTGCTATATGTTCCAAGGCCACACACTGTCACACGTCAGCAGGCTCTGTCTCAAGTTGCTCTGGCGGACGGGGTAGTTGTTGCCACTAACAACCTCCTCATAGCTCGGCACATTATACACAGCTGGATCTACGTTCCTGTAAGGGACGTCGGAAGGGACAGAATTGCAAACAAACCAGAAATAAATCAGACTGAAACATTTACAAGCAACAGTTCATGTGCAGTTTTCTGTCTAATTTTGCTCAGTTTATCACCTCCTGAACAATAAACCCGGCTAAACTCATCTGTGTCACAGTGCTGGTTAATACAGCTCATGTTTGTGGGAAAGTGCTGCTGAAATCCTGTGCTGTTATAATGTGGATAAAACTATGATATTATTTTTATTGATTTGATATTTACCATTGACTTAATTTGTATCAGCTTTTTCTATTTTAATTAAATGATTTACTTGTGTGTAGAATGAACAGCAGTGCATATATGTATCGCTAAATGCTAATTCCCACAGTTTGGAATGAAAAGCAGAACTCACTGCTGTTCCTCTTGTCCTGCCACGTGGTCCATATAAGCGTCTCTTGTCGTCGCCGTCTGGTTGCTGTTCTGAGCTCGCCTCAGACAAAGACAAATGGACAAGAGCAGCAACACCATCCCAAATCCAACCAGCGCCAGCGCCATCGATGAGGATTTTGTCCGATCCTCTGGGGTATTATTATCACCAGGAACTGAAGTGGAGTTTCCAGACAAAGTACCTGTCGGCTCTCCTTGGGGTGTTACTGTCCATACTATCATGACAATCCCCAGGGCGACGAGTCCCACTCCGAGGGCGCAGAGGGCGTAGTGAGCAGTTGAGCCTCTCGCTTCTGAGTTGGATCGACTGTTGCCCCCACCTATACCTTGACTGGAACACATACCTGCAGGTCAAACTGTTGCAGAAGACAGAAAGTTTGATAATTGGCAAAAGAGTCACAATTAATAAAAGATCAATACAAAAAATGTTTGTAATCAATTTCCGTTACATTGAACAAACTGGGGTGCATCTGTGATGATTTCATAATACACTGAAATAAAGAACATGTTGGATTTACTTAATTCAATTATGGACATTGGTTGCACACAAATGATTTGCTTTGCCACCACCTTTAAAAATCGCATTAAATCAACACTAGTTATTCATGTTGCACAAACATGTACATTTCATGTTTAAACAATGTAATTGAAACATGTTTTCATGAATTGATTTTATGACTTGGAACGTTTTAAACCATCACAATCTTATCACTTAATTCCAAAACTATTCAATCACTTTACCCCAACATTATTTGATCACTTAAATGCCACACCTTATTTTCTCATTGCATTTAAGTATTATTTGTACTAATTGAAGCTTTTAAACAATTTGTGTTGTTCTCTTCCATTATGGTTGTTCTTTGTAATTGAACTAATAATGCAAATTACTTACAATTGCCATTCCAAGAATTACTTCAAAATACTATTCTATGAGCAATCACCAACATTACTAATTATTAATGACAATAAACTGCGTCATGTCAAAACATTTATTTAAAGAAAACCGCAGCCAAAAATCCAACAATTACTTTTTTTTTACACCTTGGTTCACATTTAACAGTATTCTTCAATAATTTGAAATTCTTTTCTCCAACTCTGTAAAAACACTTTGCCTGGGCCTGATGGGACTATTGACTATTCTCCATCTTTTCACTTGGAAAAACTAAAACTGATTAAAGCTACCAATCACAGAACTTGTAGCAGGAAAAATTGGTCCCAAAAACAAGACAGTAAAAGAAAAGAAAGTTAACCAGAAGTGTAACACAACAGACACTGTTGTGCCTTCACAACAGTGAGCTCTTCTTACTGGAAAAGTTTTGTTTTTAAGTTTTGGGCTTTTCTCGAGAGTTGAGTCACATCCAGCTCCATCACCACTTTTTGAATCACCTCAAAAGTGTAGCAAAGCTGTGGTGGATACCTCATGTTCAATGAGTAAAAAAGTCCAAGCAGCATGGCTGTAGCAACAGCCACATTATCCATTTCGTTGAGAACCACAACACCCTCGATGATGATGCCAACATCTGCAGAATCATTGCCTGGCGTCTCTCTGGTGACGTAGATTCCCACTGTAGTTGTCTCAATGGCACTCAGAGCAGTGGGCTCAGTCATGTCCTGGCAACATAAAACATTTCTTAAAAATTTGTATAAAAAGAAAAAAAAAAGACTGCTTTTGAATGCAGCAACTCTAATCCTAAAGTTGATCTAAATTCATTTAAGCAGCATAGCAGGTTGCTGCAGCCAAAAAATCTTGCCAATTATAATTTTGGACATAAAGACAAGCTACAGACGGTTTTCATAATTTATGTGTATGTCACTC
>SSNP01000123.1:27293-44192 GCA_006937955.1 Pachypanchax playfairii | reverse complement strand
CCCCCCCCCCCCCCCAGTGACTCTGTACGAAGCGTCCAACGAGACATCCCTGGGGGCCACCGAAGATGTGGCTGCAGCGTCGGCCTGTCCCACCAGTGCGCCTCGGGCACATGGCGCACCTGGAGGTGGCCGGGTGCTAACTAACAATCTGCCCCCTGCTGATATTCCGCATTTCGGGGCGGCAGGGGCTGTGTGTGTGTGTGTGTGTGAGAATGGA
Source organism: Pachypanchax playfairii (assembly GCA_006937955.1). Classification (NCBI taxonomy): domain Eukaryota; kingdom Metazoa; phylum Chordata; class Actinopteri; order Cyprinodontiformes; family Aplocheilidae; genus Pachypanchax; species Pachypanchax playfairii. The sequence goes on along the minus strand of SSNP01000123.1, from coordinate 43,975 downwards.
TGAATGACAAAAAACTGTAGTGTGAAGCGCTTTGGGGGGTCGTAGGACCTGAGTAAAGCGCTATACAAGTATACGGCATTTACCATTTAAAAATTTCTCGTCAAAAATGCGCATTTGGCTGCGATAGTTACAGGAGTTTATTTAGTGTTTCTAAACAGCCCAATTGCACTCACAGTTGGGAGGCGGGGTTTTAGGTAAACCGAGCGTTTTACTTTCTGGTCACAGAATAACTCGAGAATAAAAGTTATATTTCAGGACAAATTAAGTGAATATAACTCAAACAGTAAGGTTTTATCATATATGTGCCAATCCCAGACGTTGAAAACTGTAAAATAGCATGATAGAGTCCCTTTAAAGAGTCTGGTTGGAACAGGATCCAACATACAGTACATGTAGATGGTTTAGAAGAAGCTATAATTTGTGTTAACTCATTAAGATCAGCTAGACAGAAACTATCTAAACATGATTCAGATTCTAAAACTGCTTCACTGGACAATGAACCAGAGACAACAGTGGGAAGGACATTATAGATTTTTTTTTCTAATTGAATCTATTTTATTAGTAAAGAATTTCATGAAATCATCGATACTGAGGGTTACAGGGATACACGGCTCAACAGAGGTTCGGTTTTTTATTAGTGTGGCTACAGCACTAAACAGAAACCTGGGATTGTTCCTGTTCTCCTCTATGAGGGACAAGTAATACTCAGTTCTAACCCTATGAAGAACCCTCTACTAGATATCTTTCCCATCCACAGCTAGAACCTTCTACAGGAGATCCTTCCCGTCCACTGCTAGAACCCTCTACAGGGGATCCTTCCTTTCTACAGCTAGAACCCTCTACAGGAGATCCTTCCCGTCCACTGCTAGAACCCTCTACAGGAGATCCTTCCTTTCTACAGCTAGAACCCTCTACAGGAGATCCTTCCCGTCCACTGCTAGAACCCTCTACGGGAGATCCTTCCTTTCTACAGCTAGAACCTTTTACAGGAGAACCTTCCCCTCCACGGCTAGAACCCTCTACAGGGACCCTCTACAGGAGATCCTTAGCTAGAACCTTTTACAGGAGATCTTCCCTCCCTAGAGCTAGAACCCTCTACAGGAGATCCCTCTCTAGAACCCTCTACAGGAGATCCTCCCCATCCACAGCTAGAACCCTCTACAGTTGATTTTTCCCGTCCACAGCTAGAACCCTCTACAGGAGATCCTTCTCGTCCACGGCTAGAACCCTCTACAGGAGAACCTTCTCGTCCACGGCTAGAACCCTCTACAGGAGATCCTTCCCGTCCACTGCTAGAACCCTCTACGGGAGATCCTTCCTTTCTACAGCTAGAACCTTTAACAGGAGAACCTTCCCCTCCACGGCTAGAACCCTCTACAGGAGATCCTTCCCGTCCACTGCTAGAACCCTCTACAGGAGATCCTTCCTTTCTACAGCTAGAACCTTTTACAGGAGAACCTTCCAGTCCACAGCTAGAACCCTCTACAGGAGATCCTTCCTGTCTACAGCTAGAACCCTGTATAGGAGATCCTTCCTGTCTACAGCTAGAACCCTCTACAGGAGAACCTTCCCCTCCACGGCTAGAACCCTCTACAGGAGATCCTCCCCGTCCACAGCTAGAACCCTCTACAGGAGATCCTCCCCGTCCACAGCTAGAACCCTCTACAGGAGAACCTTCCCCTCCACGGCTAGAACCCTCTACAGGACGCTAGAACCCTCTACAGGATCCTCCCCTCCACAGCTAGAACCCTCTACAGTTGATTTTCCCGTCCAAGCTAGAACCCTCTACAGAGATCCTTCCTCTACAGGAGATCCTTCTCGTCCACGGCTAGAACCCTCTACAGGAGAACCTTCTCGTCCACGGCTAGAACCCTCTACAGGAGAACCTTCCCGTCCAGGGCTAGAACTATCTAGAGGAGAACCTTCCCGTCCACGGCTAGAACCCTCTACAGGAGATCCTTCCTTTCTACAGCTAGAACCCTCGACAGGAGATCTTTCCTTTATACAGCTAGAACCTTTTACAGGAGATCCTTCCTTTCTACAGCTAGAACCCTCTAGAGGAAAACCTTCCCGTCCACGGCTAGAACCCTCTACAGGAGATCCTTCCTTTCTACAGCTAGAACCCTCTACAGGAGATCCTCCTGTCCACAGGTAGAACCCTCTACAGGAGAACCTTCTCATCCACGGCTAGAACCCTCTACAGGAGAACCTTCCCGTCCACAGCTAGAACCCTCTACAGGAGATCCTTCCCATCCACAGCTAGAACCCTCTACAGGAGATCCTTCCTTTCTACAGCTAGAACCTTCTACAGGAGATCCTTCCCGTCCACAGCTGGAACCCTCTACAGGAGAACCTTCCCGTCCACAGCTGGAACCCTCTACAGGAGATCCTTCTCGTCAATGGCTAGAACCCTCTACAGGAGAACCTTCTCGTCCACGGCGAGAACCCTCTACAGGAGAACCTTCCCATCCAGGGCTAGAACTATCTAGAGGAGAACCTTCCTGTCCAGGGCTAGAACCCTCTACAGGAGATCTTTCCTTTATACAGCTAGAACCCTCTACAGGAGATCTTTCCTTTATACAGCTAGAACCCTCTACAGGAGAACCTTCCCGTCCATGGCTAGAACACTTTACAGGAGAAACTTCCCGTCCACGGCTAGAACCCTCTACAGGAGATCCTTCCTTTCTACAGCTAGAACCTTCTACAGGAGATCCTTCCCGTCCACAGCTAGAACCCTCTACAGGAGAACCTTCTCGTCCACGGCTAGAACCCTCTACAGGAGAACCTTCCCGTCCAGGGCTAGAACCTATCTAGAGGAGAACCTTCCTGTCCAGGGCTAGAACCCTCTACAGGAGATCTTTCCTTTATACAGCTAGAACCCTCTACAGGAGATCTTTCCTTTATACAGCTAGAACCCTCTACAGGAGATCTTTCCTTTATACAGCTAGAACCCTCTACAGGAGAACCTTCCCGTCCATGGCTAGAACACTTTACAGGAGACACTTCCCGTCCACGGCTAGAACCCTCTACAGGAGATCCTTCCTTTCTACAGCTAGAACCTTCTACAGGAGATCCTTCCCGTCCACAGCTGGAACCCTCTACAGGAGAACCTTCTCGTCCACGGCTAGAACCCTCTACAGGAGAACCTTCCCGTCCATGGCTAGAACCCTTTACAGGAGACACTTCCCGTCCACGGCTAGAACCCTCTACAGGAGATCCTTCCTTTCTACAGCTAGAACCTTCTACAGGAGATCCTTCCCGTCCACAGCTAGAACCCTCTACAGGAGAACCTTCTCGTCCACGGCGAGAACCCTCTACAGGAGAACCTTCCCGTCCAGGGCTAGAACCCTCTACAGGAGAACCTTCCCGTCCAGGGCTAGAACTATCTAGAGGAGAACCTTCCTGTCCAGGGCTAGAACCCTCTACAGGAGATCTTTCCTTTATACAGCTAGAACCCTCTACAGGAGATCTTTCCTTTATACAGCTAGAACCCTCTACAGGAGAACCTTCCCGTCCATGGCTAGAACACTTTACAGGAGAAACTTCCCGTCCACGGCTAGAACCCTCTACAGGAGATCCTTCCTTTCTACAGCTAGAACCTTCTACAGGAGATCCTTCCCGTCCACAGCTGGAACCCTCTACAGGAGAACCTTCTCGTCCACGGCTAGAACCCTCTACAGGAGATCCTTCCTTTCTACAGCTAGAACCCTCTACAGGAGATCTTTCCTTTATACAGCTAGAACCCTCTACAGGAGATCTTTCCTTTATACAGCTAGAACCCTCTACAGGAGATCCTTCCTTTATGCAGCTAGAACCCTCTACAGGAGATCCTTCCCGTCCACAGCTGGAACCCTCTACAGGAGAACCTTCCCGTCCACAGCTGGAACCCTCTACAGGAGATCCTTCTCGTCAATGGCTAGAACCCTCTACAGGAGATCTTTCCTTTATACAGCTAGAACCCTCTACAGGAGATCTTTCCTTTATACAGCTAGAACCCTCTACAGGAGAACCTTCCCGTCCATGGCTAGAACACTTTACAGGAGACACTTCCCGTCCACGGCTAGAACCCTCTACAGGAGATCCTTCCTTTCTACAGCTAGAACCTTCTACAGGAGATCCTTCCCGTCCACAGCTGGAACCCTCTACAGGAGAACCTTCCCGTCCACGGCTAGAACCCTCTACAGGAGATCCTTCCTTTCTACAGCTAGAACCCTCTACAGAAGATCTTTCCTTTATACAGCTAGAACCCTCTACAGGAGATCTTTCCTTTATACAGCTAGAACCCTCTACAGGAGATCTTTCCTTTATACAGCTAGAACCCTCTACAGGAGATCTTTCCTTTATACAGCTAGAACCCTCTAAAGGAGATCCTTCCTGTCCACAGCTAGAACCCTCTACAGGAGAACCTTCCTGTCCACAGCTAGAACCCTCTACAGGAGATCCTCCCCATCCACAGCTAGAACCTTCTACAGGAGATCCTTCCCGTCCACAGCTGGAACCCTCTACAGGAGAACCTTCCCGTCCACAGCTGGAACCCTCTACAGGAGATCCTTCTCGTCAATGGCTAGAACCCTCTACAGGAGAACCTTCTCGTCCAGGGCTAGAACTATATAGAGGAGAACCTTCCCGTCCACGGCTAGAACCCTCTACAGGAGATCCTTCCTTTCTACAGCTAGAACCTTCTACAGGAGATCCTCCCGTCCACAGCTGGAACCCTCTACCGGAGAACCATCCCGTCCACGGCTAGATCCCTCTACAGGAGATCCTTCTCGTCCAGGGCTAGAACTATCTAGAGGAGAACCTTCCCGTCCAAAGCTAGAACCCTCTACAGAAGAACCTTCCCGTCCAGGGCTAGAACTATATAGAGGAGAACCTTCCCGTCCACGGCTAGAACCCTCTACAGGAGAACCTTCCCGTCCACGGCTAGAACCCTCTACAGGAGATCCTTCCTTTCTACAGCTAGAACCCTCTACAGGAGATACTTCCCGTCCACAGCTAGAACCTTTTACAGGAGATCCTTCCCGTCCACAGCTAGAACCCTCTACAGGAGATGCTTCCTGTCCACAGCTAGAACCCTCTACAGGACATACTTCTGTCCAGGGCTAGAACCCTCTACAGGAGATCCTTCCTTTCTACAGCTAGAACCCTCTACAGGAGATCTTTCCTTTATACAGCTAGAACCCTCTACAGGAGGTCTTTCCTTTATACAGCTAGAACCCTCTACAGGAGATCTTTCCTTTATACAGCTAGAGCCCTCTACAGGAGATCTTTCCTTTATACAGCTAGAACCCTCTACAGGAGATCTTTCCTTTATACAGCTAGAACCCTCTACAGGAGATCCTTCCTTTCTACAGCTAGAACCTTCTACAGGAGATCCTTCCCGTCCACAGCTGGAACCCTCTACAGGAGAACCTTCCCGTCCACGGCTAGATCCCTCTACAGGAGATCCTTCTCGTCCAGGGCTAGAACTATCTAGAGGAGAACCTTCCCGTCCAAAGCTAGAACCCTCTACAGAAGAACCTTCCCGTCCAGGGCTAGAACTATATAGAGGAGAACCTTCCCGTCCACGGCTAGAACCCTCTACAGGAGAACCTTCTCGTCCACGGCTAGAACCCTCTACAGGAGATCCTTCCTTTCTACAGCTAGAACCTTCTACAGGAGATCCTTCCCGTCCACAGCTGGAACCCCCCACAGGAGAACCTTTCCGTCCACAGCTAGAACCCTCTGCAGGAGATCCTTCTCGTCCACGGCTAGAACCCTCTACAGGAGAACCTTCTCGTCCACGGCTAGAACCCTCCACAGGAGATCCTTCCCGTCCACAGCTGGAACCCTCTACAGGAGAACCTTTCCGTCTACAGCTAGAACCCTCTACAGGAGATCTTTCCTTTATACAGCTAGAGCCCTCTACAGGAGATCTTTCCTTTATACAGCTAGAACCCTCTACAGGATATCTTTCCTTTCCACAGCTGGAACCCTCTACAGGAGAACCTTTCCGTCCACAGCTAGAACCCTCTGCAGGAGATCCTTCTCGTCCACGGCTAGAACCCTCTACAGAAGAACCTTCCCGTCCAGGGCTAGAACTATATAGAGGAGAACCTTCCCGTCCACGGCTAGAACCCTCTACAGGAGATCCTTCCTTTCTACAGCTAGAACCTTCTACAGGAGATCCTTCCCGTCCACAGCTGGAACCCTCTACAGGAGAATCTTCCCGTCCACGGCTAGAACCTTTTACAGGAGATCCTTCCCGTCCACAGCTAGAACCCTCTACAGGAGATACTTCGTGTCCACAGCTAGAACCTTTTACAGGAGCTCCTTCCCGTCCACGGCTAGAACCCTCTACAGGAGATCCTCCTGTCCACAGCTAGAACCGTCTACAGGAGATCCTTTCTGTCCACAGCTAGAACCCTCTAAAGGAGAACCTTCTCGTCCACGGCGAGAACCCTCTACAGGAGAACCTTCCCGTCCAGGGCTAGAACCCTCTACAGGAGAACCTTCCCGTCCAGGGCTAGAACTATCTAGAGGAGAACCTTCCCGTCCACGGCTAGAACCCTCTACAGGAGATCCTTCCTTTCTACAGCTAGAACCCTCTACAGGAGATCTTTCCTTTCTACAGCTAGAACCCTCTACAGGAGATACTTCCTGTCCACAGCTAGAACCTTTTACAGGAGATGCTTCCCATCCACAGCTAGAACCCTCTACAGGAGATCCTCCTTTCCACAGCTAGAACCTTCTACAGGAGATCCTTCTCGTCCACGGCTAGAACCCTCTACAGGAGAACCTTCTCGTCCACGGCTAGAACCCTCTACAGGAGAACCTTCCCGTCCAGGGCTAGAACCTCTACAGGAGATCCTTCCTTTCTACAGCTAGAACCTTCTACAGGAGATCCTTCCCGTCCACAGCTGGAACCCTCTACAGGAGAACCTTCCCGTCCACGGCTAGATCCCTCTACAGGAGATCCTTCTCGTCCAGGGCTAGAACTATCTAGAGGAGAACCTTCCCGTCCCCGGCTAGAACCCTCTACAGGAGATCCTTCCTTTCTACCGCTAGAACCCTCTACAGGAGATCCTTCCCGTCCACAGCTGGAACCCTCTACAGGAGAACCTTCTCGTCCACAGCTGGAACCCTCTACAGGAGATCCTTCTCGTCAATGGCTAGAACCCTCTACAGGAGATCCTTCCTTTCTACAGCTAGAACCCTCTACAGAAGATCTTTCCTTTATACAGCTAGAACCCTCTACAGGAGCTGTCTCCTTTATACAGCTAGAACCCTCTACAGGAGATCTTTCCTTTATACAGCTAGAACCCTCTACAGGAGATCTTTCCTTTATACAGCTAGAACCTTTTACAGGAGATCCTTCCCGTCCATGGCTAGAACCCTCGACAGGAGATCCTTCCCCTCCACAGCTAGAACCCTCTACAGGAGATCCTCCCCATCCACGGCTAGAACCCTCTACAGGCGATCCTTTACATCCACAGCTAGAACCCTCTACAGGAGATCCTTCCCGTCCACAGCTGGAACCGTCTACAGGAGAACCTTCCCGTCCACAGCTGGAACCCTCTACAGGAGATCCTTCTCGTCAATGGCTAGAACCCTCTACAGGAGAACCTTCCTGTCCAGGGCTAGAACCCTCTACAGGAGATCCTTCCTTTATACAGCTAGAACCCTCTACAGGAGATCTTTCCTTTATACAGCTAGAACCCTCTACAGGAGGTCCTTCCTTTATACAGCTAGAACCCTCTACAGGAGATCTTTCCTTTATACAGCTAGAGCCCTCTACAGGAGATCTTTCCTTTATACAGCTAGAACCCTCTACAGGAGATCTTTCCTTTATACAGCTAGAACCCTCTACAGGAGAACATTCCTTTCTACAGCTAGAACCCTCTACAGGAGATCCTTCCTTTATACAGCTAGAACCCTCTACAGGAGATCTTTCCTTTATACAGCTAGAACCCTCTACAGGAGAACCTTCCCGTCCATGGCTAGAACACTTTACAGGAGACACTTCCCGTCCACGGCTAGAACCCTCTACAGGAGATCCTTCCTTTCTACAGCTAGAACCTTCTACAGGAGATCCTTCCCGTCCACAGCTGGAACCCTCTACAGGAGAACCTTCCCGTCCACAGCTAGAACCCTCTACAGGCGATCCTTCCCATCCACAGCTAGAACCCTCTACAGCAGATCCTTCCTTTCTACAGCTAGAACCCTCTACAGGAGATACTTCCCGTCCACAGCTAGAACCTTTTACAGGAGATCCTTCCCGTCCACAGCTAGAACCTTCTACAGGAGATCCTTCCCGTCCACAGCTGGAACCCTCTACAGGAGAACCTTCTCGTCCACGGCTAGAACCCTCTACAGGAGAACCTTCCCGTCCATGGCTAGAACCCTTTACAGGAGACACTTCCCGTCCACGGCTAGAACCCTCTACAGGAGATCCTTCCTTTCTACAGCTAGAACCTTCTACAGGAGATCCTTCCCGTCCACAGCTGGAACCCTCTACAGGAGAACCTTCCCGTCCACGGCTAGATCCCTCTACAGGAGATCCTTCTCGTCCAGGGCTAGAACTATCTAGAGGAGAACCTTCCCGTCCACAGCTAGAACCCTCTACAGAAGAACCTTCCCGTCCAGGGCTAGAACTATATAGAGGAGAACCTTCCCGTCCACGGCTAGAACCCTCTACAGGAGAACCTTCTCGTCCACGGCTAGAACCCTCTACAGGAGAACCTTCCCGTCCATGGCTAGAACACTTTACAGGAGACACTTCCCGTCCACGGCTAGAACCCTCTACAGGCGATCCTTCCTATCTCCAGCTAGAACCTTCTACAGGAGACCCTTCCCGTCCACAGCTGGAACCCTCTACAGGAGGACCTTTCCGTCCACAGCTAGAACCCTCTACAGGAGAACCTTCTCGTCCACGGCTAGAACCCTCTACAGGAGAACCTTCCTGTCCAGGGCTAGAACCCTCTACAGGAGATACTTCCCGTCAACAGCTAGAACCTTCTACAGGCGATCCTTCCCGTCCACAGCTAGAGCCCTCTACAGGAGAACCTTCCTGTCCACAGCTGGAACCCTCTACAGGAGATCCTTCTCGTCAATGGCTAGAACCCTCTACAGGAGAACCTTCTCGTCCACGGCGAGAACCCTCTACAGGAGAACCTTCCCGTCCAGGGCTAGAACTATCTAGAGGAGAACCTTCCCGTCCACGGCTAGAACCCTCTACAGGAGATCCTTCCTTTCTACAGCTAGAACCCTCTACAGGAGATCTTTCCTTTATACAGCTAGAACCCTCTACAGGAGATCTTTCCTTTATACAGCTAGAACCCTCTACAGGAGATCTTTCCTTTATACAGCTAGACCCCTCTACAGGAGATCCTTCCTGTCCCCAGCTAGAACCCCCTACAGGAGAACCTTCCTGTCCACAGCTAGAAAACTCTACAGGAGATCGTTCCCGTCCACGGCTAGAACCCTCTACAGGAGATCCTCCTGTCCACAGCTAGAACCGTCTACAGCAGATCCTTTCTGTCCACGGCTAGAACCCTCTACAGGAGAACCTTCCCGTCCACAGCTAGAACCTTTTACAGGAGATCCTTCCCGTCCACAGCTAGAACCCTCTACAGGAGAACCTTCCTGTCCACAGCTAGAACTCTCTACAGGAGATCCTTCCCGTCCACGGCTAGAACCCTCTACAGGAGATCCTCCCCGTCCACAGCTAGAACCCTCTACAGGAGAACCTTCCCGTCCATGGCTAGAACACTTTACAGGAGACACTTCCCGTCCACGGCTAGAACCCTCTACAGGAGATCCTTCCTTTCTACAGCTAGAACCTTCTACAGGAGATCCTTCCCGTCCACAGCTGGAACCCTCTACAGGAGAACCTTCCCGTCCACGGCTAGATCCCTCTACAGGAGATCCTTCTCGTCCAGGGCTAGAACTATCTAGAGGAGAACCTTCCCGTCCACAGCTAGAACCCTCTACAGAAGAACCTTCCCGTCCAGGGCTAGAACTATATAGAGGAGAACCTTCCCGTCCACGGCTAGAACCCTCTACAGGAGAACCTTCTCGTCCACGGCTAGAACCCTCTACAGGAGATCCTTCCTTTCTACAGCTAGAACCCTCTACAGGAGATACTTCCCGTCCACAGCTAGAACCTTTTACAGGAGATCCTTCCCGTCCACAGCTAGAACCCTCTACAGGAGATACTTCCTGTCCACAGCTAGAACCCTCTACAGGACATACTTCCCGTCCACAGCTAGAACCTTTTACAGGAGATGCTTCCCATCCACAGCTAGAACCCTCTACAGGAGATCCTTCCTGTCCACAGCTAGAACCCTCTACAGGAGATCCTTCCCGTCCACGGCTAGAACCCTCTACAGGAGATCCTCCCCGTCCACAGCTAGAACCCTCTACAGGAGAACCTTCCCGTCCATGGCTAGAACACTTTACAGGAGACACTTCCCGTCCACGGCTAGAACCCTCTATAGGAGATCCTTCCTTTCTACAGCTAGAACCTTCTACAGGAGATCCTTCCCGTCCACAGCTGGAACCCTCTACAGGAGAACCTTCTCGTCCGCGGCTACAACCCTCTACAGGAGAACCTTCCCGTCCACAGCTAGAACCCTCTACAGGAGATCCTTCCCCTCCACAGCTAGAACCCTCTACAGGAGATCCTTCCTTTCTACAGCTAGAACCCTCTACAGGAGATCCTTCCCGTCCACAGCTGGAACCCTCTACAGGAGAACCTTTCCGTCCACAGCTAGAACCCTCTGCAGGAGATCCTTCCCGTCCCCGGCCAGAACCCTCTACAGGAGAACCTTCCTGTCCAGGGCTAGAACCCTCTACAGGAGATCCTTCTCGTCCACGGCTAGAACCCTCTACAGGAGAACCTTCTCATCCACGGCTAGAACCCTCTACAGGAGAACCTTCCCGTCCATGGCTAGAACCCTTTACAGGAGATACTTCCCGTCCACAGCTAGAACCCTCTATAGGAGATCCTTCCCGTCCACGGCCAGAACCCTCTACAGGAGAACCTTTCTGTCCACAGCTAGAACCCTCTAAAGGAGAACCTTCTCGTCCACGGCTAGAACCCTCTACAGGAGAACCTTCCTGTCCAGGGCTAGAACCCTCTACAGGAGATCCTTCCTTTCTACAGCTAGAACCCTCTACAGGAGATCTTTCCTTTATACAGCTAGAACCCTCTACAGGAGATCTTTCCTTTATACAGCTAGAACCCTCTACAGGAGATCTTTCCTTTATACAGCTAGAACCCTCTACAGGAGATCTTTCCTTTATACAGCTAGAACCCTCTACAGGAGATCTTTCCTTTATACAGCTAGAACCCTCTACAGGAGATCTTTCCTTTATACAGCTAGAACCCTCTACAGGAGATCCTTCCCGTCCATGGCTAGAACCCTCCACAGGAGATCCTCCTGTCCACAGCTAGAACCGTCAACAGGAGATCCTTTCTGTCCACAGCTAGAACCCTCTACAGGAGAACCTTCTCGTCCACGGCTAGAACCCTCTACAGGAGAACCTTCCTGTCCAGGGCTAGAACCCTCTACAGGAGATCTTTCCTTTATACAGCTAGAACCCTCTACAGGAGATCTTTCCTTTATACAGCTAGAACCCTCTACAGGAGATCCTTCCTGTCCACAGCTTGAACCTTTTACAGGTGAACCTTCCCGTCCACAGCTAGAACCCTCTACAGGAGATCTTTCCTTTATACAGCTAGAACCCTCTACAGGAGATCTTTCCTTTATACAGCTAGAACCCTCTACAGGAGATCCTCCTGTCAACAGCTAGAACCGTCTACAGGAGATCCTTTCTGTCCACAGCTAGAACCCTCTACAGGAGAACCTTCTCGTCCACGGCTAGAACCCTCTACAGGAGAACCTTCCCCTCCAGGGCTAGAACACTCTAGAGGAGAACCTTCCCATCCACGGCTAGAACCCTCTACAGGAGAACCTTCCCATCCACGGCTAGAACCCTCTACAGGAGAACCTTCCCGTCCACAGCTTGAACCCTCTACAGGAGAACCTTCCCATCCACGGCTAGAACCCTCTAAAGGAGATCCTTCTCGTCCAGGGCTAGAACTATCTAGAGGAGAACCTTCCCGTCCACAGCTAGAACCCTCTACAGAAGAACCTTCCCGTCCAGGGCTAGAACTATATAGAGGAGAACCTTCCCGTCCACGGCTAGAACCCTCTACAGGAGATCCTTCTCGTCCACGGCTAGAACCCTCTACAGGAGATCCTTCTCGTCCACGGCTAGAACCCTCTACAGGAGAACCTTCCCGTCCAGGGCTAGAACCCTCTACAGGAGAACCTTCCCGTCCAGGGCTAGAACTATCTAGAGGAGAACCTTCCCGTCCAGGGCTAGAACCCTCTACAGGAGATCCTTCCTTTCTACAGCTAGAACCCTCTACAGGAGATCTTTCCTTTATACAGCTAGAACCCTCTACAGGAGATCTTTCCTTTATACAGCTAGAACCCTCTACAGGAGATCCTTCCTGTCCACAGCTTGAACCTTTTACAGGTGAACCTTCCCGTCCACAGCTAGAACCCTCTACAGGAGATCTTTCCTTTATACAGCTAGAACCCTCTACAGGAGATCTTTCCTTTATACAGCTAGAACCCTCTACAGGAGATCCTTCCTGTATACAGCTAGAACCCTCTACAGGAGATCCTTCCTTTATGCAGCTAGAACCCTCTACAGGAGATCCTTCCCGTCCACAGCTGGAACCCTCTACAGGAGAACCTTCCCGTCCACAGCTGGAACCCTCTACAGGAGATCTTTCCTTTATACAGCTAGAACCCTCTACAGGAGATCCTTCCTGTCCACAGCTTGAACCTTTTACCGGTGAACCTTCCCGTCCACAGCTAGAACCCTCTACAGGAGATACTTCCCGTCCACAGCTTGAACCTTTTACAGGTGAATCTTCCCGTCCACAGCTAGAACCCTCTACAGGAGACACTTCCCGTCCACAGCTAGAACCCTCTACAGGAGATACTTCCCGTCAACAGCTAGAACCTTTTACAGGTGATCCTTCCCGTCCACAGCTAGAGCCCTCTACAGGAGAACCTTCCTGTCCACAGCTAGAACTCTCTACAGGAGATCCTTCCCGTCCACGGCTAGAACCCTCTACAGGAGATCCTCCTGTCCACAGCTAGAACCGTCTAAAGGAGATCCTTTCTGTCCACAGCTAGAACCCTCTAAAGGAGAACCTTCTCGTCCACGGCTAGAACCCTCTACAGGAGAACCTTCCTGTCCAGGGCTAGAACCCTCTACAGGAGATCCTTCCTTTCTACAGCTAGAACCTTCTACAGGAGATACTTCCCGTCCACAGCTAGAACCTTTTACAGGAGATCCTTCCCGTCCACAGCTAGAACCCTCTACAGGAGATCCTTCCTTTCTACAGCTACAACCCTCTACAGGAGATCCTTCCTTTCTACAGCTACAACCCTCTACAGGAGATCCTTCCTTTCTACAGCTACAACCCTCTACAGGAGATCCTTCCTGTCTACAGCTAGAACTCTCTACAGGAGATCCTTCCCGTCCACGGCTAGAACCCTCTACAGGAGATCCTTCCCGTCCACAGCTAGAACCCTCTACAGGAGAACCTTCCCGTCCATGGCTAGAACACTTTACAGGAGACACTTCCCGTCCACGGCTAGAACCCTCTATAGGAGATCCTTCCTTTCTACAGCTAGAACCTTCTACAGGAGATCCTTCCCGTCCACAGCTGGAACCCTCTACAGGAGAACCTTCTCGTCCACGGCTAGAACCCTCTACAGGAGAACCTTCTCGTCCAGGGCTAGAACTATCTAGAGGAGAACCTTCCCGTCCAAAGCTAGAACCCTCTACAGGAGAACCTTCCCGTCCAGGGCTAGAACTATATAGAGGAGAACCTTCCCGTCCACGGCTAGAACCCTCTACAGGAGAACCTTCTCGTCCACGGCTAGAACCCTCTACAGGAGATCCTCCTGTCCACAGCTAGAACCGTCTACAGGAGATCCTTTCTGTCCACAGCTAGAACCCTCTGCAGGAGATCCTTCTCGTCCACGGCTAGAACCCTCTACAGGAGAACCTTCTCATCCACGGCTAGAACCCTCTACAGGAGAACCTTCCCGTCCACAGCTAGAACCCTCTACAGGAGAACCTTCCCGTCCACGGCTAGAACCCTCTACAGGAGATCCTTCCCGTCCACGGCTAGAACCCTCTACAGGAGAACCTTCTCGTCCACGGCTAGAACCCTCTACAGGAGAACCTTCCCGTCCATGGCTAGAACCCTTTACAGGAGACACTTCCCGTCCACGGCTAGAACCCTCTACAGGAGATCCTTCCTTTCTACAGCTAGAACCTTCTACAGGAGATCCTTCCCGTCCACAGCTGGAACCCTCTACAGGAGAACCTTTCCGTCCACAGCTAGAACCCTCTGCAGGAGATCCTTCTCGTCCACGGCTAGAACCCTCTACAGGAGATCCTTCTCGTCCACGGCTAGAACGCTCTACAGGAGAACCTTCTCATCCACGGCTAGAACCCTCTACAGGAGAACTTTCTCGTCCAGGGCTAGAACTATATAGAGGAGAACCTTCCCGTCCACGGCTAGAACCCTCTACAGAAGAACCTTCCCGTCCAGGGCTAGAACTATATAGAGGAGAACCTTCCCGTCCACGGCTAGAACCCTCTACAGGAGATCCTTCCTTTCTACAGCTACAACCCTCTACAGGAGATCCTTCCCGTCCACAGCTAGAACCCTCTACAGGAGATACTTCCCGTCCACAGCTAGAACCTTTTACAGGAGATCCTTCCCGTCCACAGCTAGAACCCTCTACAGGAGATCCTTCCCGTCCACAGCTGGAACCCTCTACAGGAGAACCTTCTCGTCCACGGCTAGAACCCTCTACAGAAGAACCTTCCCGTCCAGGGCTAGAACTATATAGAGGAGAACCTTCCCGTCCACGGCTAGAACCCTCTACAGGAGATCCTTCCTTTCTACAGCTACAACCCTCTACAGGAGATCCTTCCCGTCCACAGCTAGAGCCCACTACAGGAGAACCTTCCCGTCCACAGCTGGAACCCTCTACAGGAGAACCTTTCCGTCCACAGCTAGAACCCTCTGCAAGAGATCCTTCTCGTCCACGGCTAGAACCCTCTACAGGAGAACCTTCCCGTCCACGGCTAGAACCGTCTACAGGAGAACCTTCTCGTCCAAAGCTAGAACCCTCTACAGGAGATCCTTCCCGTCCACAGCTAGAACCCTCTACAGGAGATCCTTCCTTTCTACAGCTAGAACCCTCTACAGGAGATACTTCTCGTCCACAGCTAGAACCCTCTACAGGAGATCCTTCCTTTCTACAGCTAGAACCCTCTACAGGAGATACTTCCCATCCACAGCTAGAACCTTTTACAGGAGATCCTTCCCGTCCACAACTAGAACCCTCTACAGGAGATAATTCCCGTCCACAGCTAGAACCCTCTACAGGAGATACTTCCCGTCCACAGCTAGAACCCTCTACAGGACATACTTCCCGTCCACAGCTAGAACCTTTTACAGGAGATGCTTCCCGTCCACAGCTAGAACCCTCTACAGGAGAACCTTCCAGTCCACGGCTAGAACCCTCTACAGGAGATCCTCCTGTCCACAGCTAGAACCGTCTACAGGAGATCCTTTCTGTCCACAGCTAGAACCCTCTACAGGAGAACCTTCTCGTCCACAGCTAGAACCCTCTACAGGAGAACCTTCCCGTCCACGGCTAGAACCCTCTACAGGAGAACCTTCCCGTCCACGGCTAGAACCCTCTACAGGAGAACCTTCTCGTCCAAAGCTAGAACCCTCTACAGGAGATCCTTCCCGTCCACAGCTAGAACCCTCTACAGGAAATCCTTCCTTTCTACAGCTACAACCCTCTACAGGAGATCCTTCCCATCCACTGTAGAACCCTCTACAGGAGAACCTTCCCGTCCATGGCTAGAACCTTTTACAGGAGACACTTCCCGTCCACAGCTGGAACCCTCTACAGGAGAACCTTCCCGTCCACGGCTAGATCCCTCTACAGGAGATCCTTCTCGTCCACGGCTAGAACCTTCTACAGGAGAACCTTCTCGTCCAGGGCTAGAACTATCTAGAGGAGAACCTTCCCGTCCAAAGCTAGAACCCTCTACAGAAGAACCTTCCCGTCCAGGGCTAGAACTATATAGAGGAGAACCTTCCCGTCCACGGCTAGAACCCTCTACAGGAGAACCTTCTCGTCCACAGCTAGAACCCTCTACAGGAGATCCTTCTCGTCCACGGCTAGAACCCTCTACAGGAGAACCTTCTCGTCCACAGCTAGAACCCTCTACAGGAGAACCTTTCTTTCTACAGCTACAACCCTCTACAGGAGATCCTTCCCGTCCACAGCTGGAACCCTCTACAGGAGAGCCTTTCTGTCCACAGCTAGAACCCTCTGCAGGAGATCCTTCTCGTCCACGGCTAGAACCCTCTACAGGAGAACCTTCTCGTCCACGGCTAGAACCCTCTACAGGAGAACCTTCCCGTCCAGGGCTAGAACTATATAGAGGAGAACCTTCTCGTCCACGGCTAGAACCCTCTACCGGAGAACCTTCCTGGCCACAGCTAGAACCCTCTCCAGGAGATACTTCCCGTCCACAGCTAGAACCCTCTACAGGACATACTTCCCGTCCAC
>SSNP01000123.1:7962-20904 GCA_006937955.1 Pachypanchax playfairii | reverse complement strand
GAACCCTCTACAGGAGAACCTTCCCGTCCACGGCTAGAACCCTCTACAGGAGAACCTTCTCGTCCACGGCTAGAACCCTCTACAGAAGAACCTTCCCGTCCAGGGCTAGAACTATATAGAGGAGAACCTTCCCGTCCACGGCTAGAACCCTCTACAGGAGATCCTTCCTTTCTACAGCTACAACCCTCTACAGGAGATCCTTCCTTTCTACAGCTACAACCCTCTACAGGAGATCCTTCCTTTCTACAGCTACAACCCTCTACAGGAGATCCTTCCCGTCCACAGCTAGAACCCTCTACAGGAGAATCTTCCCGTCCACAGCTAGAACCTTTTACAGGAGATCCTTCCCGTCCAGGGCTAGAACCTTCTACAGGAGAACCTTCTCGTCCAGGGCTAGAACTATCTAGAGGAGAACCTTCCCGTCCAAAGCTAGAACCCTCTACAGAAGAACCTTCCTGTCCAGGGCTAGAACTATATAGAGGAGAACCTTCCCGTCCACGGCTAGAACCCTCTACAGGAGAACCTTCTCGTCCACGGCTAGAACCCTCTACAGGAGAACCTTCCAGTCCAGGGCTAGAACTATCTACAGGAGAACCTTCCAGTCCACAGCTAGAACCCTCTACAGGAGAACCTTCCCGTCCACAGCTAGAACCCTCAAAGGAGAACCTTCTCGTCCACAGCTAGAACCCTCTACAGGAGATCCTTCCTTTCTACAGCTACAACCCTCTACAGGAGATCCTTCCCGTCCACAGCTAGAACCCTCTACAGGAGAACCTGCCTGTCCACGGCTAGATCCCTCTACAGGAGAACCTTCCCGTCCACGGCTAGAACCCTCTACAGGAGAACCTTCTCGTCCAAAGCTAGAACCCTCTACAGGAGATCCTTCCCGTCCACAGCTAGAACCCTCTACAGGAAATCCTTCCTTTCTACAGCTACAACCCTCTACAGGAGATCCTTCCCATCCACTGTAGAACCCTCTACAGGAGAACCTTCCCGTCCATGGCTAGAACCTTTTACAGGAACCTTCCCGTCCACAGCTGGAACCCTCTACAGGCGATCCTTCTCGTCCACGGCTAGAACCCTCTACAGGAGAACCTTCTCATCCACAGCTAGAACCCTCTACAGGAGATCCTTCCCGTCCACAGCTAGAACCCTCTACAGGAAATCCTTCCTTTCTACAGCTACAACCCTCTACAGGAGATCCTTCCCATCCCCCGGTAGAACCCTCTACAGGAGAACCTTCCCGTCCATGGCTAGAACCCTTTACAGGAGACACTTCCCGTCCACAGCTTGAACCCTCTACAGGAGAACCTTCCCATCCACGGCTAGAACCCTCTACAGGAGATCCTTCCGGTCCACGGCTAGAACCTTCTACAGGAGAACCTTCTCGTCCAGGGCTAGAACTATCTAGAGGAGAACCTTCCCGTCCAAAGCTAGAACCCTCTACAGGAGATACTTCCCATCCACAGCTAGAACCTTTTACAGGAGATCCTTCCCGTCCACAACTAGAACCCTCTACAGGAGATAATTCCCGTCCACAGCTAGAACCCTCTACAGGAGATACTTCCCGTCCACAGCTAGAACCCTCTACAGGAGATCCTTCCCGTCCACAGCTAGAACCCTCTACAGGAGATCCTTCCTTTCTACAGCTAGAACCCTCTACAGGAGAACCTTCTCGTCCAGGGCTAGAACTATCTAGAGGAGAACCTTCCCGTCCAAAGCTAGAACCCTCTACAGAAGAACCTTCCCGTCCAGGGCTAGAACTATATAGAGGAGAACCTTCCCGTCCACGGCTAGAACCCTCTACAGGAGAACCTTCTCGTCCACGGCTAGAACCCTCTACAGGAGAACCTTCCAGTCCAGGGCTAGAACTATCTACAGGAGAACCTTCCCGTCCACAGCTAGAACCCTCTACAGGAGAACCTTCCCGTCCATGGCTAGAACCCTTTACAGGAGACACTTCCCGTCCACGGCTAGAACCCTCTACAGGAGATCCTTCCTGTCCACAGCTAGAACCCTCTACAGGAGATCCTTCCCGTCCACAGCTAGAACCCTCTACAGGAGAACCTTCCCGTCCACGGCTAGAACCCTCTACAGGAGATCCTTCTCGTCCACGGCTAGAACCTTCTACAGGAGAACCTTCCAGTCCAGGGCTAGAACTATCTACAGGAGAACCTTCCAGTCCACAGCTAGAACCCTCTACAGGAGAACCTTCCCGTCCACAGCTAGAACCCTCAAAGGAGAACCTTCTCGTCCACAGCTAGAACCCTCTACAGGAGATCCTTCCTTTCTACAGCTAGAACCCTCTACAGAAGATCTTTCCTTTATACAGCTAGAACCCTCTACAGGAGATCTTTCCTTTATACAGCTAGAACCCTCTACAGGAGATCTTTCCTTTATACAGCTAGAACCCTCTACAGGAGATCTTTCCTTTATACAGCTAGAACCCTCTAAAGGAGATCCTTCCCGTCCACAGCTAGAACCCTCTACAGGAGATCCTTCCCCTCCACAGCTAGAACCCTCTACAGGAGATCCTCCCCATCCACGGCTAGAACCCTCTACAGGAGATCCTTCTCGTCCACGGCTAGAACCCTCTACAGGAGAACCTTCTCGTCCACGGCTAGAACCCTCTACAGGAGAACCTTCCCGTCCAGGGCTAGAACACTCTAGAGGAGAACCTTCCAATCCACAGCTACAACCCTCTACAGGAGATCCTTCCCGTCCACAGCTAGAACCCTCTACAGGAGAACCTTCCCGTCCACAGCTAGAACCCTCTACAGGAGATCCTTCCTTTCTACAGCTACAACCCTCTACAGGAGATCCTTCCCATCCACTGTAGAACCCTCTACAGGAGAACCTTCCCGTCCATGGCTAGAACCCTTTACAGGAGACACTTCCCGTCCACAGCTGGAACCCTCTACAGGAGAACCTTCCCGTCCACGGCTAGATCCCTCTACAGGAGATCCTTCTCGTCCACGGCTAGAACCCTCTACAGGAGAACCTTCTCATCCACGGCTAGAACCCTCTACAGGAGAACCTTCCCGTCCACGGCTAGAACCCTCTACAGGAGAACCTTCTCGTCCACAGCTAGAACCCTCTACAGGAGAACCTTCCAGTCCAGGGCTAGAACTATCTACAGGAGAACCTTCCAGTCCACTGCTAGAACCCTCTACAGGAGAACCTTCCCGTCCACAGCTAGAACCCTCAAAGGAGAACCTTCTCGTCCACAGCTAGAACCCTCTACAGGAGAACCTTCCCGTCCAAAGCTAGAACCCTCTACAGGAGACCCTTCCCGTCCACAGCTGGAACCCTCTACAGGAGAACCTTCCCGTCCACGGCTAGAACCCTCTACAGGAGAACCTTCCCGTCCACGGCTAGAACCCTCTACAGGAGAACCTTCTCGTCCAAAGCTAGAACCCTCTACAGGAGATCCTTCCCGTCCACAGCTAGAACCCTCTACAGGAGAACCTTCCCGTCCACAGCTAGAACCCTCTACAGGAGAACCTTCTCGTCCAAAGCTAGAACCCTCTACAGGAGATCCTTCCCGTCCACAGCTGGAACCCTCTACAGGAGAATCTTCCCGTTCACAGCTGGAACCCTCTACAGGAGATCCTTCTCGTCCACGGCTAGAACCCTCTACAGGAGAACCTTCTCGTCCACGGCTAGAACCCTCTACAGGAGAACCTTCCCGTCCAGGGCTAGAACTATCTAGAGGAGAACCTCCCCCTCCACGGCTAGAACCCTCTACAGGAGATCCTTCCTTTCTACAGCTAGAACCTTCTACAGGAGATCTTTCCTTTATACAGCTAGAACCCTCTACAGGAGATCTTTCCTTTATACAGCTAGAACCCTCTACAGGAGATCTTTCCTTTATACAGCTAGAACCCTCTACAGGAGATCTTTCCTTTATACAGCTAAAACCCTCTACAGGAGATACTTCCCGTCCAAAGCTAGAACCCTCTACAGGACATACTTCCCGTCCACAGCTAGAACCTTTTACAGGAGATGCTTCCCGTCCACAGCTAGAACCCTCTACAGGAGAACCTTCCTGTCCACAGCTAGAACTCTCTACAGGAGATCCTTCCCGTCCACGGCTAGAACCCTCTACAGGTGATCCTCCTGTCCACAGCTAGAACCGTCTACAGGAGATCCTTCCCGTCCACGGCTAGAACCCTCTACAGGACATCCTCCTGTCCACAGCTAGAACCTTTTACAGGAGATCCTTCCCGTCCACAGCTAGAGCCCTCTACAGGAGAACCTTCCCGTTCACAGCTGGAACCCTCTACAGGAGATCCTTCTCGTCCACGGCTAGAACCCTCTACAGGAGAACCTTCTCATCCACGGCTAGAACCCTCTACAGGAGAACCTTCCCGTCCACGGCTAGAACCCTCTACAGGAGAACCTTCCTGTCCACGGCTAGAACCCTCTACAGGAGATCCTCCCCGTCCACGGCTAGAACCCTCTACAGGAGAACCTTCCCCTCCACGGCTAGAACCCTCAACAGGAGATCCTTCCCGTCCACAGCTGGAACCCTCTACAGGAGAACCTTTCCGTCCACAGCTAGAACCCTCTGCAGGAGATCCTTCTCGTCCACGGCTAGAACCCTCTACAGGAGAACCTTCTCGTCCACGGCTAGAACCCTCTACAGAAGAACCTTCCCGTCCAGGGCTAGAACTATATAGAGGAGAACCTTCCCGTCCACGGCTAGAACCCTCTACAGGAGATCCTTCCTTTCTACAACTACAACCCTCTACAGGAGATCCTTCCTTTCTACAGCTACAACCCTCTACAGGAGATCCTTCCTTTCTACAGCTACAACCCTCTACAGGAGATCCTTCCCGTCCACAGCTAGAACCCTCTACAGGAGAATCTTCCCGTCCACAGCTAGAACCTTTTACAGGAGATCCTTCCCGTCCACAGCTAGAGCCCTCTACAGGAGAACCTTCCCGTTCACAGCTAGAACCCTCTACAGGAGATCTTTCCTTTATACAGCTAGAACCCTCTACAGGAGATCTTTCCTTTATACAGCTAGAACCCTCTACAGGAGATCTTTCCTTTATACAGCTAGAGCCCTCTACAGGAGATATTTCCTTTATACAGCTAGAACCCTCTACAGGAGATCTTTCCTTTATACAGCTAGAACCCTCTACAGGAGATCTTTCCTTTATACAGCTAGAACCCTCTACAGGAGAACCTTCCCGTCCACGGCTAGAACGCTCTACAGGAGAACCTGCCCGTCCACGGCTAGAACCCTCTGCAGGAGATCCTTCTCGTCCACGGCTAGAACCCTCTACAGGAGAACCTTCTCGTCCACGGCTAGAACCCTCTACAGGAGAACTTTCTCGTCCAGGGCTAGAACTATATAGAGGAGAACCTTCCCGTCCACGGCTAGAACCCTCTACAGAAGAACCTTCCCGTCCAGGGCTAGAACTATATAGAGGAGAACTTCCCGTCCACGGCTAGAACCCTCTACAGGAGATCCTTCCTTTCTACAGCTAGAACCTTCTACAGGAGATCCTTCCCGTCCACAGCTAGAACCCTCTACAGGAGATACTTCCCGTCCACAGCTAGAACCTTTTACAGGAGATGCTTCCCATCCACAGCTAGAACCCTCTACAGGAGAACCTTCCAGTCCACGGCTAGAACCCTCTACAGGAGAACCTTCTCGTCCAAAGCTAGAACCCTCTACAGGAGATCTTTCCCGTCCACAGCTAGAACCCTCTACAGGAAATCCTTCCTTTCTACAGCTACAACCCTCTACAGGAGATCCTTCCCGTCTACAGCTAGAACCCTCTACAGGAGATCTTTCCTTTATACAGCTAGAACCCTCTACAGGAGATCTTTCCTTTATACAGCTAGAACCCTCTACAGGAGATCTTTCCTTTCTACAGCTAGAGCCCTCTACAGGAGATCTTTCCTTTATACAGCTAGAACCCTCTACAGGAGATCTTTCCTTTATACAGCTAGAACCCTCTACAGGAGATCTTTCCTTTATGCAGCTAGAACCCTCTACAGGAGATCCTTCCCGTCCACAGCTGGAACCCTCTACAGGAGAACCTTTCCGTCCACAGCTAGAACCCTCTGCAGGAGATCCTTCTCGTCCACGGCTAGAACCCTCTACAGGAAATCCTTCCTTTCTACAGCTACAACCCTCTACAGGAGATCCTTCCCATCCACTGTAGAACCCTCTACAGGAGAACCTTCCCGTCCATGGCTAGAACCTTTTACAGGAGACACTTCCCGTCCACAGCTGGAACCCTCTGCAGGAGATCCTTCTCGTCCACGGCTAGATCCCTCTACAGGAGAACCTTCTCGTCCACGGCTAGAACCCTCTACAGGAGAACTTTCTCGTCCAGGGCTAGAACTATATAGAGGAGAACCTTCCCGTCCACGGCTAGAACCCTCTACAGAAGAACCTTCCCGTCCAGGGCTAGAACTATATAGAGGAGAACCTTCCCGTCCACGGCTAGAACCCTCTACAGGAGATCCTTCCTTTCTACAGCTAGAACCCTCTACAGGAGATCTTTCCTTTATACAGCTAGAACCCTCTACAGGAGATCTTTCCTTTATACAGCTAGAACCCTCTACAGGAGATCCTTCCTTTATGCAGCTAGAACCCTCTACAGGAGATCCTTCCCGTCCACAGCTGGAACCCTCTACAGGAGAACCTTCCCGTCCACGGCTAGAACCCTCTACAGGAGATCCTTCCTGTCCACGGCTACAACCCTCTACAGGAGATCCTTCCCATCCACTGTAGAACCCTCTACAGGAGAACCTTCCCGTCCATGGCTAGAACCCTTTACAGGAGACACTTCCCGTCCACAGCTGGAACCCTCTACAGGAGAACCTTCCCGTCCACGGCTAGAACCCTCTACAGGAGATCCTTCTCGTCCACGGCTATAACCCTCTACAGGAGAACCTTCTCATCCACGGCTAGAACCCTCTACAGGAGAACCTTCCCGTCCACAGCTAGAACCCTCTACAGGAGATCCTTCCCGTCCACGGCTAGAATCCTCTACAGAAGAACCTTCCCGTCCACAGCTAGAACCCTCTACAGGAGAACCTTCCCGTCCACGGCTAGAACCCTCTACAGGAGAACCTTCCCGTCCACAGCTAGAACTCTCTATATGAGAACCTTCCCGTCCACAGCTAGAACTCTCTATATGAGAACTTTCCTGTCTACAGCTAGAACCCTCTAAATCACGATTTTTTCATTTTAAAATCACGATTTCGATTTTATCACAATTTTCTTTTAACAATGGCAAACAGAATTGAAATTGCATATTAAACTAAAGAAGCATTGAATGAAAAGAAACATTTATTCAAAAATGTGATAACCATTTCAGCAGTAACATAATCACAGAACAAATTCACATTATAACTTAAAAAATGCAACGAAACTCCTGAGAAAAAGCAAGAGCAAAGGTCACAGTAGTGTTTTTCAAGCCTCATATAATCAAAATAATTTAAATGTATTAAAGTGCAATAATACAGTTTTTTTTATCCTACGTTTTATACCAATGTAACATAAAATGGAAATCACACATGAAGTTTAGTAAAATACAAACAACACTGAACATTTCTTTAAGTAATACAAATTTTAAAAAATGAAAACTAACACGCAGCAGCTTTTATAGTGCAAGATGTATTGTGCAATCAGAAATAAACCAATAAATAATGCACATAAAAGGAAGTAAATAAAGCTTTGACTGCTGCAAATGAACTTTGCAATAAACATGCAAGACATAAAATGACAACATTATCTTGTCCAGCAATGATAACGTTATAAAAAAGCACACAAGAAAAGTAACACAGTAAACAAAATATAAAACACAAAGTAAAACTGCAGCTGCTATAGTGAGGTATAGTGCAGTAGAGGTATATTATTGTGTAAGACTAGTTCTAACACAGCAGCAATAATGTGAATAGAAATGTTCTTACATGCTCAAACAAAACTAAAATAAAATGGTCACAGGTTTTTTGCATTTGTCCACTTTGTCTGGTTTTAGGGCTGCCCTTTGACATGTCACAATATTTCCCCCAGTGCTAAACACACACTCAGAGGGAGAGCTTGTTGCAGGGATGCACAGATACTTCTGAGCAAGTTGACTCACTTTTGGAAAGTTCACTTCATGAGCCTTCCACCAGACGAGTGGATCCACTTCACTATCCACATTTGGTGTGGACAAGAAGGACTGGCAAATGGCAAACCTGGCAAGCCATGCATTTGCATAGGACTCCATTCAAATGGCAAACCTATAGACCCATTTGGTGGGATGTATGCATATTAAATTAGCTGTATGCGCGCGCACACTCAAGATTTTTATTTTCCATTTGCACATAAAAACAGTAGTCCCATGCACATTGGAATTCTGGTGCAGAGCACCCTGAGTCAAGTTTAAAGAGAAGAGAAGTTAAGAGATGGGGACAACAAGAGAATAAGATACAGAATAGAACATAATAAATTAAATAAAAGTACAGTATATATAAATAAATGAATTATTTAAACAGAACAGAGTGTTTTTTCCTTAGATAGAAAGAATATTATTGCACCTGGAAAGATTATTACTGCACATGGACTATTATTGCACATTTCTTTCACTGAAAACAAACCACCTTGTACAATACAAGTGAGGTGAGGTAGTGTGGTGTTTTTTTTGTGTGTGTTTTTGCTTAGCCATGAGTCTGACTGTGGCGGGGAAGAAACTGTTGAAGAACCTTTTTCTGTGTGTGATGATGCTATCCGCTCTGTTGTGTCTCAGGTTGTACGTACAGTTTTTGTGTCTGAACAGAGAGTGAGCTGGATGGAGTGAGTCCTTGATAATAGCCTCTGCTCTTTTCCGACCGCGCTGTGTGTACAGAGAGTCCATGGAAGGAAGTTTTGTCCCTAGAATCCTCTCTGCAGTCTTTGTGACTCTTTGCAGTGCCTTTCTCTCTGCCTGTGTTGTGTTTCCATACCAGACAGTGATGCCTGCAGTGTCTGCACTCGGTGCAGAACAGCCGACAAACTGCCTTGTGTTAGCATCGCCATCACATTGAAGTGCTTGTATTTGCGTCTGAAAATATCGCAATGCCATCGTGTTGTGTCGTTGACTGCACAAATAGAAGTACCAACAATCCCGGGCTGAAATTTTATAACAAGCGGCCGTGGCTCAGGTGGTAGAGCGGGTCGTCCGGTAACCGGAAGGTCGCTGGCTCGAATCCCCCGCTCTGCCCATAAAGATCGCCAGGCCGTTGTGTCCTTGGGCAAGACACTTAACCCACTTTGCCTGTTTGGTGGTGGTCGGAGGGTCTGGCGGCGCTAGTGTCTGGCAGCCTCGCCTCTGTCAGTGTGTGTCCCAGGACAGCTGTGGCTACAATGTGTGTGTAGTTCATCATCACCAAATGTGTGAGTGTGTGTGTGAATGACAAACTGTAGTGTGAAGCGCTTTGGCGGTCGTAGGACCAGAGTAAAGTGCTATACAAGTGCACGCCATTTACACGCCAACACACCAGCAGGTCCGCACCCTTTTCAGAGAAACAAACGAGAGCTGTGGATCCGCGCTATCAAACAAGACAATTATAAACACTTCATAAATAAAGAGTATGCTTATTAGTTACACACATTTGGCCACTTACCCTGCCATGCATGTACATTTTGCAGTCAAAATGTACGATTTGTGCTTATGGATGTATACCCAGGCTTCATACAATTTTGTTTTGTGACCCTGTCGCTGACTTGGTAACATATTTGCTTTTTTACGACACAGAACTCCGAGGTTGCTGATATTGGGTGGTATTTGACAGATTGGACGTGTCCACATTAGTTTTTCTGCCAGATATGTAAATGTCTGGCCAATGAACATCGAGCCAGGAGCTCACGTCAGATGACCACTCCTTTTCTGGGATGCTGCATGGGTCTCTCAGTCGTTCACCTGTACTTAAAGGTGGGAAATGGAACATTTTCATTAAAAGCTATATTTATAACAAAATAATGCCTCCACGGGGTGTTTAGAGGGTTGTAGAATGAAAATACAGCATTTCCTTTAAAAATAATATTTTAAGTAAAATATTATAAAAAATTAATATTTGGCGGGCACGACGTTGGCATTTTGCTAACATCTACCAGTCAATAGCTAGCAGAGCAGCGGGCACCATTTTGGGTTGCCTAATGTAAATAATCCAGCACAGCGAGGCTGATGCTGTTGAGTCTGCAGGTCAAGCAGCTGGAAGCACCGGGGATATGTGGTGATTATATACCTTATTTGCTTGCCATAGGTGATTCCTATGGGGTTTCTCATGTGACGAGCAAGCTCTGTGTGGAAACGTTTTTCATTAGCTGCTAAGCTAACACAGAGATACATGTTGGTGAAGTGGAGGAGCTTCGGGGCGGGCCACTTTTTGGACTGGAAGACACACCACGGAGGATTTTATTGCTTTTTTTAACTTTATTGGATAAGTGAGGCGTGCAGGATGAGGTGTGGGGAGGAGAGAGGATCTTAAGAGGGATTGCAGGAAGTTTTGGAGCCGCGGTGCAACTGTGAACTCTTTGCCACGGACTGAATCAATGATTGAGCTACAAACAGGTAGGAGCTGCTTTTATCAGAGTCAGTGTGTGATCAGCAGGGCTGGAGAGCATGATTAGTGAACTGAACTCATGATATTTTATTGTCCTGCTCGAATCGGGGATCAGAGCGGGTTTGGTGAGGAATATTGATCGACCTCAGCATCGGATCGCACGCGGGGAGGTTAACGAGCCCGGCCCCCAGATGGCTGAAGGCTTTGTGCCGTGTTATTCTGTTCCGAGTTCCATATCCCACCTTTAAAGTAAGTTTTCTTAAATAAGCCGTCTCGTCTACGGGTGACAAGCTTTCGACGTACTTCGAACTATTTTCGTGCATTAACTGAGGTTCATTCATTGCCATTTTCGAGTGTCTCAGATGTAAACAACATGGTTAGCTAACATTAAGTATTGATATTTTATATTGGAGGCGGATGCTTCTGCACCGAAGGTGCGTGCGCACATCAGTCACGTGACCTAATATTTGTACACATTGAAATCCATCTATTATTCTACACTTCTAAACTGGCTTCTTAGTTTAGATATAAACTTTATTGTTCTTCCGTAACATTAATGCAGCCCGAACTGCAAAACACACCCAAACACAACACACATCAAATCGACCGGCTCGTTCACGGGATGTGTGCTATTACTTTTGTTGTGGATCTGCGTTACCATGGCGACGTTTCACCATGGTGAAGTTTCTTCAGGAACTTCTCTAGTTAGGGATTGCCAATGCATTTACATTGGTCTCCATTCAAATGGCAAACACCTCTAAACGGTTTCTAAACGATTTATTTATTTATTCTTCTTTCGTAGACGTTAATGCGGCCCGAACCACAAAACAGACCCAGGCACAACATACATCAAATAGTCCGGCTCGTTAACGGCACGATTGCTATTACTTTTGTTGTGGATCTGCGTTACCATGGCGACACAGCACACCAAAACGTGCACCCGAAATGCTCCCCAGCCCAAACTGAAACATGTTATGACGCGAATCATACATCATACGGACCTGGTCGGAGACCTGATGTGATTGATCTTGGTTTCGTGGCGTTTCGGGTTGCCATGGCAACAATATTCACAAAAAACCCTGCCTCTCATTGAAAATGAATGTAAAATGCTCCGAAAAATGCCAAAAACGTGACCTTTTTTAAGAGCTTACTGCGACAACATACTTTCACCTACGGACACCATTCCACCTCATTTATGGTCAAGAGGGATGGGTCTACTTTAGTATTAAAGATCTTGTACAAAACTCAGGCCGCGTGGCCGTGGTGACGCCAAACGCCATGAGGAGCACCCATTTCCCACACAGGACAGACAATGCCACCTGCGATGACAGGTGATACATCGATTGGTTTGGAAAGGAGAAGTGAACTGTGTGGCCTACATGAAATTTGGGGTTACCATGGCAACGCAGCTCGCCTAAAACACCACCCGAAATGCCCTACAGCCCAATTTGTTTGACATAACCCCATGTATGACACATCAAACCGACCAGGGCGCTAAACAGAGATGCTTTGTCATGGTTCTGAAGAATTTTGGGTTACCATGGCAACAGAATCCACAATAAACCATGCCCCTCCCTTCAAATCCTATATTAAAAATGGCCCATATTATACTTAAAATGGTCGCTTTTTGAGAGATTATTGTCGAGGTACACGTTGACCTACAGACATCGTTCCACCTTATTGCAACGCCATTCACCATCAACGCACCCGGTCAGCTCACAGCAGACACTATGGGATGTGGGTGCACATGTCATACATCAAAGTGATCAGGTTGACCAGGGGAACTGAACCATCATGCGTAAGTTAAATTTTGGGTTACCATAGCAACAAAATCCATTTAAAAAACATATCCCTATTGTAACCCTGTGAAATAACCTCTGAATTCATCACGTTTCCCCGATACACTCCCGTATTAGACCTAATCTATCGGCCTTGTCATCACATTTGCAGCGTCTGTCAGCTGCGGAATGAATGCAGCTTTCTGATTGGCTGAGGGGTTCAGAGTCCCGCACAGAGTTGCAATCCCTCTCAAAGCTTTTTCAGGAACTTTTCTAATGTTCCGAATGTTTGAATGAGCTCTTTAAACAGGCGTGGAGGTAGAGCATCCTCAGGGGAGCCAGAAGATTTTAAGTGACTCGTCAGGTCATAGAGAGAAGATAAAGTTAAAGGCTCAAAGTGTGAAAGAACGCAGTTACCAGAGGAGGGTGTTGAGGATGTGGCTAGAAGGGAGGAGGGACAAATTGAAGGAATTGAAGCTCTAACAGCTGCTATTTTGTCAATAAAGAAATTCAAAAAGTCATCACAAGTATGATCAGGGGGGACAACGGCTGGCAGCTGTGGGGGGCTGAGAGCAGAATCAATAGTGTGAAATAGTAAACGAGGCTT
>SSNP01000122.1:1551297-1564435 GCA_006937955.1 Pachypanchax playfairii | reverse complement strand
TTTATATAATAAATGGCAGTAAATTCATTTTTGTATCGAAAAATTTTGGGATGAAAACATAATTCCAGTCTGCTAAGATGCAGGAGCCCCCCCCAACCTGCTCACACCTGTGCCAGACCTGTAACAATGGGGACAGTTTCATGTCACAGTCTCACTACATTGGAAGATGGAAAATATGGCCAGCACATAATTAATGATTGTGTGAAACTGATGTGTTATGAATATAAATGCTTATACTGTTTTATCAATAAATCCTGTGTTTATTTTTGTAAATACATATGTGTACCTTGGGGGTCTCTCGACAGCACACGTTTTCCAGAGGGGACAATGAGACACAATGCCCACATGTACACCTGTTCATACAGAGTTTAACAAAATTATATATATGATACAATTCTCATATTTCATCAAGTGAGTCCAGTCCTAAACTGAGATGAGTGGAGTCTGGTGTGCTGCTGCTGGGTTGGAATGAAAATCTGCACCCACTCAGCCCTTTCTGCATTTTGAAAGCCCTGCCTTATGCTAATACACATGCACAACTGACCGGTGTTCCAGGTGCTGTATTGGATTTGAATCTTCTGTCTGACATGTTTACATGGCACATTTTTATTCTGATCTGCGTTACATCAGATCGAAACTGCTCCATATAAACGTGGCTACTGACTTCTATATGTTGGTTTTCATACTCTACAGGACAACATCGGATCTTGAAAACTTCCAGAATCACATACTCATGTATGCAGGGAAGCGGTTCTCCTACACTCCAGAAGTGTATCGCATGCGGACTCTGCTTGCTGCGATAGACTACAACTGCCACAATGGCCGCACCCCAAAACGAAACAAAGATGGACACAAGATGTAAGTTGTCAGCATATCTAACAACAACTCCTGACTATAATCTCCTGTTTGCCTGATAGTTGTTAAACAAGAGTGTTCTTGTATTTGTGTTTCCTTTCAGCTACAGACGATACTACAATAAAAAGTCTAAGTCCTGGAGTGTGTACACCGTAAAAGAAAAGAAGGAGTACTCCTACATTCCAGACCTGCAGAGGTGCATTCTTCGGAAGAGGCTGCAAAGTGGAGATGGTCTTCCCAGGAGACAGACCCTTAGGCCAACTGACTCCCGGAAATTAGGGGTTCTGGCTTCAGTACCGCCACCCCCAACAGCTGAGTTAGTAAGGACACATGTGAAACGTGGTGAAGGTGTTCCCCAAAGTGACCGATGAGGATCCTGTCTGCTTACATGCATGTCCTCTGGTGTCCTACTTGACATATCACTCCGACTGGCTAACTACATGCACATAATCATGCTTTACCTGAACCCCCACCCACACTGTCTGCTGCTATTGCACTTATTCTGTTTTATTCTCAGTAATTTCTAACATTATCACACAGATTATTCAGTTTATTTTTTACATATATATTTATATTTACATATCCCACCATTGCTAAAATGCACATTGCATTTATGTTGTTTTTGTTCACTACTTCCTTTTACTGTGAAGGGGCACGTGGCAAAATAACTATTTGAATGTGACAAAATACTTGATTTGAAAACTGTGAATGAAGGTGTGTAAATAAAAGTTTGTCTTATTTAACACAAATGTATTTATTTTCCAAAACAAACAAATGAACAAATAAGTTAAATTCTAAACAAACCAAAATGTCAAATATTTACAGTATACAAATTAACATCCTATATTAGTCTGTGCACCTGGAAACCCGTGTACTGTCCCCTTGGGTCTGGAAAAGTGTCCCTTATTCTCCAGACACAACAACTAGGTATTACTACCCTGTTGCCTACACCCAGGCGGCCATGCTGCCAGAGAACAAACTGGCGATAGGCTGCATGCCTGTTTTGTCTCTGCTCAACTCCTGGCTCTTGCTCATCTTCTACTGCAAAGACGTCGTTCCAGGCAGCCCTTGCCAATCGCAAAACCCCCTCATCCAGAATGTAAAGCTCCATATGGGCCATGTTGCTGACACAGTTCTCGGTGGTTTGCCCACAGCAGAATCTCTCCAGGTCAGTGTTCATGTCCTTACAGTTTGTGCAGGAGCACCAATGTAAGTCCCCTCCACCTGAAACTCTCTGACGATTGGGATCCTGCAGCATGTCCAAAATGTCGAACATCAGGCCCGGAAGTCTTGTAACGACTATTTGTAGGAGCTCATCCCTTTGATTGTGGTTCAGAGTTTGGATTCTGGTCTGCATCTCGGCATTTCTGCGGTCATGCAGATCCTGAACCCTCTGCTGGGTGTCGGGATTCAAGTCCTCTGGTGTCCTAATTCTCCCCCTCCCTCTCCCTCTTCCTCTACCTCTCCCTCTTCCTCCGCCTGCACCTTTTCCTCTCCCCCTTGTGCCCCTGCCTCTGCTGGCACTGGTGCTGGTGTGTGTGGGCTCAAACTCGGAAGAAGTGGAGGTAGTGTCCGGGACAGTACATTCGTAAGAAAACGGACAGAAATGTTACAAATGTAAAATTTTTGGATGTTCAATAAGCATCAGAGTAATTTTAGTAATACCTATATAAGTCTCCATATAAAATCCGAATAATGTATTTATAACAGTAAAAATTTATAACAGAGTAAACAATAGCCCACAATGGGAAAAAACTAGAGAATGAATAGTAGGCTAGGCTAAATTCCCTGAGGGGGCTAATTTCACTGACAGAATATATTATCGTGTAAATTGTGCAGGGTTGATATTCAGTCAATTTAGACGTTTCTTATTATCAACATCATCATAAAACATTGTTTAGCTACAATTAGATACATTACCTCATCGCTATCCATCATTCACTCAGCCACTGGAAACCGAAATGTAATGTAGTTCAATCCAACTGCTGGCGGACGGGGTATCTGGATTTTACGACGCTACGCGCTGGTGCTCATGGGAAATTCAGGCTTTGTTCACGTAAAATAATACCGCTTTTGTCCATTGGCGCCGCCAAAATTAACCTAAACTGAAAGTTCCTAAGTACGGCTTTAAGTCCCCAAATTTTGGACATGTGTGAAGGAAATGAGAACCACAGCTGGTCTGTGTTGGGTGGTGCACATTTGAGAGGGTGGCTGTTCTTCATGTGTGTGTGTGTGTGGTGGGAGGAGGTGCGCGCTTCCACCAGCTCTTCATTATATTAATATTAATAGCTAATATTCACTCAGTAAATAATCCTGCCCACTCTGGATTGTGGACTTATATTGATGGATAATCCTTCGAACTCTGAGGAGCTACAAGACAAAGTTTCCCATGTTGTTGCATCGCATCATATTATTATTAAAATGTCGTTAGTTGCATAAATGGTAAATGTCCTGTATTTGTATAGCGCTTTTCTAGTCATTCAGACCACTCAAAGCGCTTTTACACTACAAGGTTTTGCAGTCACCCATTCACACAACCCGATATGTGAGCCGGGGGGAGAGGGTAGGGGCTAACACTCACACAACGTGATACGCAGATCGGGGGGCAACATGGGGTTCAGTGTCTTGCCCAAGGACACTTCGACATGTGGCGGTGGAAGCCGGGATCGATCCACCAACCTTCAAATTGGAGGACGACCGCTCTACCCACTGAGCCACAGCCGCCCCCTAACATCCTCATTAAATGAAAAATGGGCCATTTTTAAGATCATGATCAGGTCCGGTGCCAAAATGTAGATCTTTGGTAAAATATGTTCCTTTACATATGTGTGCAGAATTATTAGGCAAGTTGTAGTAAACAAACAATGAAATATTCCCAATAGAGCCATCAAATTGTTATTGCTTTGATTGTTACTGCTGCCATTAACTGTTTCTCTGTTTATCTTTCTATAGACATGACGACTGGCCAAAATCCATCGGTGTTTGTCTGTGTCTCTTTCCTGTCAGCTCAGACCCCAGTCGGCTAAGGCAGAAGGCCGCCCATCCTGAGCCGGGTTCTGCTAGAGGCTTCTTCCTGTTAAAAGGGAGTCGTTCCTTTCCACTGTCGCCAATCATGCTTGCTCAGGATTAGGGATTGTGCTGAAATAACAATTCAGCCCAATTGGCTGGTTCCTTAGATAGAAAATGTTTTATTATTAATTGGCTGATTTTTCTGTGAAGTGCCTTGAAATTACTTTGTCATGAACTGGCGCTTTATAAATAAATAAACTTAAAATAAACAACTACAGTGCTCTTGGTCAATCCTAAATGTTAACAAACCCTCAAACCTGAACATTTAAGTGGAAAAAGGTGAAGTTTTGGCTTTCTTAAGAGAATATCTACATATACACCAGAATTATGCAACTATTAGTGTGCAGAATTATTATGCAACTGAATGACAAAGAAACATTTTCCCATCTCACTTGTTTATTTTCACCTGTTAAAGTGAGAATAATAAACAAACTCATAATTTACAAATAAACATTTCTGAAATTTCTAAAAGAAAACCTC
This sequence comes from Pachypanchax playfairii, assembly GCA_006937955.1. Taxonomy (NCBI): domain Eukaryota; kingdom Metazoa; phylum Chordata; class Actinopteri; order Cyprinodontiformes; family Aplocheilidae; genus Pachypanchax; species Pachypanchax playfairii. The sequence goes on along the minus strand of SSNP01000122.1, from coordinate 1,560,031 downwards.
AGTGACCAATATAACCACCCTTCGCAGTTTTCCTGTGCTGCAAAGTTCTCGAGCTTCCTTCACAAGCTGTATGGCTGGACTTTCAGTGGCGACACTTGTTAAACCATCGTCAACGTAGAAGTTGGTTTGAATTAAATTGACAGTGTCATCACTAAATCTTCCTTGTCCTTCAGCAGCTATGTGTTTTAATCCAAAATTGGCACAACCTGGAGAGGAAGCTGCTCCAAATAGATGTACCTTCATTCGGTATATGGCAGGCTGACTTTCAAGATCTCCGTTCTCCCAACATAAGAATCTTAAATATTCTCGGTCTTGTGCACACACGCGAAATTGATGGAACATGCGTTCAGTATCACACATGATGGCCACCTGACCTCTGCGGAAACGACACAAGACTCCGAGCAAGGTGTTGGTCAACTCTGGACCAGTCAGGAGATGGTCATTTAAGCATGTCCCTTGAAACCTGGCGAAGCAATCAAAAACAACGCGAATCTTCCCAGGTTTTTGTGGGTGATACACCCAATGATGTGGGATGTACCATACTGGCATTTTGTTAATGTCTTCCTCTGGAACTCTTTCGGCATCTTTATGGGCTATGACTTCCTCCATGAAGGCTTTATAGTCGTTGTAGTATTGGTTGTTCCTTCGGAGCTTTCTTTCTAAGCATCTGAGACGATGAATGGCACAAGACTTGTTATCTGGTAAGTTAGGTCTTTCAATTTTGAAGGGGAGTGGCATCTCATAATGGCCATCCTCCTTGAGTCTGATGCCTCCTTTTAATTTTGAGAGGAATCTGAGATCCTCTTGAGAAATGTTTGCATCTTCTGATGCTCTTTCAACAAAGTCGGATTCCAATACCTTGAGTATGTCTGCAGGTGAAATTATTTCCTTGATCTGCGTCCTGCATACATAATGCACTTCATTGATAAGGTCTGAGGTGGGCTGAAGACCGGGCATCACTGGCTTCACAATGATTTGATGACTTGTGCCGAAAACATCTCCGTAGTCGAGACACGGATTACCGAAGCCCACTATACTCCACCCCAGATCTCTCATTTGTGCTGTAGGGGAACACGTATTATGAAAGTTTGCCTCTTCAATACGTGTTATTCGGGGCACCACCTTCTTTCGAAGGAATTAAATATTAGAATATTTAATCAGATTATTTCAGTCTCATAATATGAAGTCGCATGTCCGTCCAGATAGTGACTCAAATCACACATAAAAACTCACTGAATCGGCCAATTAAAATTAAGGTGAATATTTATTGAACACAAGGAAGACAGACCAATAAACAGACAAACAAATAAACAGCTAAAACATTTAATGGAATTAACGATGCTACGGACAGGAAATTACGTCAGACTTAGTGTGTTTCTAGAATAAGTGGACTTTCTAACGTTCAAGAATCTTAAACACTAGTAAGAGTGGGTGAGGAAACGGAAAATGTTCTTTTAACACGGAAGATAATTTTGAATCTAAGGAAAATTGTAATTTTGGAGGTAGAGAAAGGGAAGAAAAAAAATGGAGGCACAGATTTCACTTCCCGGCCACTGAGACACCAACACAGCTGTTTTCAATCCTTTGTCATGGATTAAATGAAATCGATCTCTTACTTCTTTGCAGCACGGCGGAGAATTTCGCTCCTTTAGTTCCCAGAGAGTTCCGTCTGTTTCGAAGCGGCTTTTCTCCAAATGTCGGAACTTTTCCTGGGTTTGGCTGCACGTCTGCTTTGCAAGCAGGGTAGAGATCTGTCGCTGGAAGGTACTCGTCACGTGTCGAAGGCCCACGGAAAGAATTCTGGGATCTGTAGTTTCTTCCTCCAGCTGGCGACGTGAAGTCTGGATCTTGTGGAATTAAACTATTCAAACAAATTACTTTGCGTGTTTGAACGTGCGTCGAATTTAAAGAAAACTGAGCTTTGAAGATAAAGAAAATCGCGCATTAAAACGAAAGCTTAAGTGTCAAATAAACGAGGAGTTTGTTAAAACAAAATCAAGAAAAAGGTTTTAAACTCGCAAAACGAGGTAAAAATGATAAAAATGAAACGTGAGTAAAAAGTCAAAAAGGAAGTAAAAGTAAAAAAAGTGTAAAAGAAGTATAAAAAAGTAAAGTAAAAAGAGTGAAAAAGTGAATCAAAAGTCCTTGCGCGGGGTTAATTATAGACTTTTCTCCCCGCCTCTAGGCGTGACTATCACTGGCTCTTAGCCAATGAAAAATCCGTTTTGGGGAATTTGAATTTTAGGACGGCCCTCGGGTCTTGGTCACAGATTCCTTTTTTATTACATGAAATAAAAACGCTTGCTCATCCACTCTTTGTAAGACTAAACATTATCATCAGTTTTATCTTTTAACAAGAATAAATGAACAGCGTTTCCTTATTCTAATGACATATTACTTTTACACATATCAGTATTTGTTCCTGAGTAGTAAAGAAGGGATTTGCAGGTTAATTCAATATATCCTAAGATCTGTAACATGTTTAATCAAAGCATTATTTTAAATCAATTTAGATTACATTGCTCTTTGTAGCGACTTACTGAAGAGTTTCAAGTTTATTTATTTATAAAGCGCCAGTTCATGACAAAGTCATTTCAAGGCACTTCACAGAAAAATCAACCAATTAATAATAAAACATTTTCTATCTAAGGAACCAGCCGGCTGGGCTGAATTGAAGAGAGTGATTTAAACACATTTCGTTTTATGCACTGAACAATGTATCACTAGTTCATGTAGAAATACTCTTGTCAAAAGAAGAATGTTCCTTAGACATCTCCTGTGGATAGGACTTTTGATTAGCAGTCATTGATCAGATCAACCGTTGAATAATTCTGAAATTCACATGCTTATTATCAGAGTTTCACTGAATATAGTTTTCAGATATACATCAAATCATTTTATCACTGTAGTTAAACTGGGTGAACATTCCTTCAGAGCAAAGATGCTGGTTTAATGCCTGTAAAGAAAAAAGGAGTGATTGAATTAGCTGTGATCACATTAAATAGTTCATATGTGTATTGAAGTCGTCTGAGATGCTTCTTGAGTGAAACTCGAAGACGTCCTGTCTCTGCTGACACACCCCAGAAGGCTTTGGTATGCGTTATCCCAAACACAAAGAGAAGATTTTCCAAACACATCAGCATTTGCTGTAAATTATCTCGGCAGGGTATGTGGCTTCAAAAGACTTTTCCAGACCAGGTTTTGTTAAAAACTGTTTTCACAGTGGGGGGGGGGGTTGACAGACTTATAGATGAGCAGTCGTAAGTGTCGAGAGTAACACAATCCATTCACAGAGTGGAGATGCTGGGTAGTTTTATGACCCTAAGGAATGTGAAGCTAAGAGAGAAAGTCACTGATACACACACGCTTCTTCAGTTTAATTAATCAGAAATGAGGCTGTCGATGCATCCTACAGTGCGAATGGCTGACCTTCTTCACCAGACAGCACTTGTCTGGGAACAAGAACTTGTGAACAATTGTAGCCAATTAGTAGACCGACATCACAGCTCTGGAGTGGAGCAATTTCATCTGCTATGTGTTCCAGATGGTACCATGCCTTAGCTGTGTCTGGCATGGAATGTGATCTCTGTTTGCTGGAATGAAATCCCTTGCATATGTTACTGGCAGAGAAATGAGCTTGTTGGAATAGAATCCCCTTACTTGCAAACCGGAGAGTTTATTGCAGGACACAACCGTATTTCTTGAAGACATTGTAGTAAGCTTTAGCTGAACTGGTTCAGTCTTAGTGTGTAATGTTCTTGCAGTCTCTTCAAGAATGAAGGTTGTGTCGCTCTGTGTATCAAGGAGTGCATACACGAGAACTTCATGTTCCGGTTTACTTGCAGCTGACACCCACACTGGAACAATAGAAGAAGTATGAGTATCCTTGGCATTCTGTATGACTCTATTGGAAGTTGCCTCGTTTGGCGTTAGTGTATTGGTATTGCTGTCTGGTAAGCAATCCACCCTTTGGTTAGTCATGACTCTGGGTTTTGGTTTGTTAGTCTTAGTTTGTAATCTTTCTTCCTTGGTACGATTGTCATGAAGACAAGTTGGATGTCTCTTTTCACACGTGTCACAGGTTTCTCGCCTTTCACAGTCCTTAGAGCGATGGCCGGATTTCAAACAGCCAAAACATAACTTCTTGTCTTGGACAAACCTTAGCTGTTCTGCTATAGACTCAATGATAAACTTGCGACACTTCTGTAAACTGTGACCTGTTTTCTCCCAGTAGATACAACTAATAGTAACAGGCTTCATCAAAGTTGCATCAGAGTTAGTTGTCAGCACCTTAGCTCCATGACTTCTGTTCTTTGAACACCTTGTCTTTTCTCCTTCGCTTGGTTTCAGAGCATGGAGGGATGTGATTGGGTTACAGGCGATTTTAGCTTCATGTAAGAGAAACTCTACAAACTGACTAAAACTTGGAAATGTGTGACCCTCCTCTTGCACTTCAGTAACTTTCCTATTCCAGCTTGAAGTGAGCCAGTCTGGAAGTTTGGCAAGCATTTTTTGATTTTCATTGCAGTCACTGAGTACTTCAAGCCCTTTAATTTGTGACATTGCTGCTCTGCAGCTGCGAAGGAAGTCAGCAAACTCTTATAAGTCGACACTGCCTCTTGGGCTTATTTTGGGCCATGCATCTAGTTTGTCTCTGAATGCCTTTGCAATGAGGAATGGATTACCATACCTCTCTTCCAGCACTATCCATGCAGCATTATAGGCTGTTTCAGTACTGAGCAGAAAGTAGCTCTCTATCGCCTTCCTGGCAGGTCCACTCACATACTTCCGCAAGTAGTATGTCTTCTCTTTGGCTGGTATATTTTTCCTATCAATGAGAGTCTGGAAAGAAATCTTCCAGTCATTATACCTGAGAGGGTCACCGCTGAATACTGTCGGCTCTGGTACAGGAAGACGACTTGCACTGACAGACTCTGCAAATGCTTTGACAAGATCTATTGTGTTTACTTGTTGTGGAGACGTTTGAGATGGGAGGCTTGACTTGTGGTGGGAGTCCTTGGGGTCATACTTGGCTACACTTTCCTTTTCGTCTTGGTGCAGTAACTCATAGATTTCTTCATCCGAACACACACACACACACACACACTTTGCTCATTTACTTGTTGTCTTGCTTTAGCAGCCTTTAGCCTCTTTACTGTCTCCAGCCGCTCTACTTCTCTGCGCTTAGCTTCTAGCTCTCTTTGTTTAGCTGCAACTTCTGCTTCTTGCCTTTGTACAGCTCTTGGTCTTTCTCTGTCAACTTACGGACTCTATGGCTTCTTTGTGTATCTTGCGAGGTAGCAGGGATTTCATCTTCAGTGCCCTCAGCTGCTCGTGGTTGCTCATCTGTATGAAGTTGTTGATCAGTAGCACATCCTTTACCTTCGACTTCTGGGGAAGACTCAAATTCTGACATTGTTTGTCTGGACTTTAAATGTAATATTACTTCAAAATAAGTGAATTATTGCAGTCATCCTTCTTTTTTTTCTTTTTAAACTAAGTAAAGTAATGTAAAGATCAGGTATAACCTTAGCTTAAATGTACAGTAAAACTGCCTTGTTGTATTTCAAAGTAATATGTGACATTAAATCAAATTAAGCTCAATCAAACAAAATGAATTGAATAAAGCAGTAATACCTTCTCTTACTAGCACTGGTGCTCAATGAATATTTAAAATGCACAGTTGGGAAACAAATATAAGCATCAAATCTTTATAATGTTATTTCATCCTCAATTAGCACAATAGGCAGTACCTTGAATCAAAAATGAAAGTTCAAAGGCAGTGAATGTCTTCTTTCCTGCTAGTTTCCTTTAACTTATCATATTTACAGTGGGGCAAAAAAGTATTTAGTCAGCCACCAATTGTGTAAGTTCTCCCACTTAAAAAGATCAGAGAGGCCTGTAATTTTCATCATAGGTATACCTCAACTATGAGAGACAAAATTAGGAAAAAAAATCCAGAAAATCACATTGTCTGATTTTTAAAGAATTTATTTGCAAATTATGGTGGAAAATAAGTATTTGGTCAATAACAAAAGTTAATCTCAATACTTTGTTATATAGCCTTTGTTGGCAATGACAGAGGTCAAACGTTTTCTGTAAGTCTTCACAAGGTTTTCACACACTGTTGCTGGTATTTTGGCCCATTCCTCCATGCAGATCTCCTCTAGAGCAGTGATGTTTTGGGGCTGACGCTGGGCAACACGGACTTTCAACTCCCTCCAGAGATTTTCTATGGGGTTGAGATCTGGAGACTGGCTAGGCCACTCCAGGACCTTGAAATGCTTCTTACGAAGCCACTCCTTCGTTGCCCGGGCGGTGTGTTTGGGATCATTGTCATGCTGAAAGACCCAGCCACGTCTCATTTTCAATGCCCTTGCTGATGGAAGGAGGTTTTCACTCAAAATCTTACGATACATGGCCCCATTCATTCTTTCCTTTACACGGATCAGTCGTCCTGGTCCCCTTGCAGAAAAACAGCCCCAAAGCATGATGTTTCCACCCCCATGCTTTACAGTAGGTATGGTGTTCTTTGGATCCAACTCAGCATTCTTTCCCCTCCAAACACGACAAGTTGAGTTTCTACCAAAAAGTTCTATTTTGGTTTCATCTGACCATATGATGTTCTCCCAATCCTCTTCTGGATCATCCAAATGCTCTCTAGCAAACCGCAGACGGGCCTGGACGTGTCCTGGCTTCAGCAGGGGGACACGTCTGGCACTGCAGGATTTGAGTCCCTGGCGGCGTAGTGTGTTACTGATGGTAGCCTTTGTTACTTTGGTCCCAGCTCTCTGCAGGTCATTCACTAGGTCCCTCCGTGTGGTTCTGGGATTTTTGCTCACCGTTCTTGTGATCATTTTGACCCCACGGGGTGAGATCTTGCGTGGAGCCCCAGATCGAGGGAGATTATCAGTGGTCTTGTATGTCTTCCATTTTCTAATAATTGCTCCCACAGTTGATTTCTTCACACCAAGCTGCTTACCTATTGCAGATTCAGTCTTCCCAGCCTGGTGAAGGTCTACAATTTTGTTTCTGGTGTCCTTTGACAGCTCTTTGGTCTTGGCCATAGTGGAGTTTGGAGCGTGACTGTTTGAGGTTGTGGACAGGTGTCTTTTATACTGATAACGAGTTCACACAGGTGCCATTAATACAGGTAACGAGTGGAGGACCGAGGAGCCTCTTAAAGAAGTTACAGGTCTGTGAAAGCCAGAAATCTTACTTGTTTGTAGGTGACCAAATACTTATTTTCCACCATAATTTGCAAATAAATTCTTTAAAAATCAGACAATGTGATTTTCTGGATTTTTTTTCCTAATTTTGTCTCTCATAGTTGAGGTATACCTATGATGAAAATTACAGGCCTCTCTGATCTTTTTAAGTGGGAGAACTTACACAATTGGTGGCTGACTAAATACTTTTTTGCCCCACTGTATGTCAGGTGTCATTTCTGCTGTGTGCTTGTGAGTGTTTTCACCTGTGTTTCAGGGGCGTGGCAGCTGTCACCACCAGGTGGATCCAGTTCCATTCATCAGCCACTGAGCTTAAAAGAGGAGTGGTGGCAGAGAGCAGGCGTCAGATTGTTCCACTCTGTTTGTGGTAGATAATCAAAGACCCACTTAGCGAGATACATTCACTGTATGTTTAATCATTACGTGTCTGTGTACCGTTCACCTTGTGCTCCTTTCCAGGACGTCCTCAGCTGGATCTTTCCAGGACCCCGGTTTCCACACCGTGGCCTTTCCCGGATCCAGTTCTCGCCTTTGCAGCTTCCAGGCTGCCTGGTTCTCATCCCGGACCTCCTCAGCGGTTCCCACACCGCCTCTGTCCAGGATCTCTCAGAGACGGTTTCCACACCAGTCTCCAACCTGCCTCGCTCTCATCCTCTCCTGGCCTGCCTCCGCACCATTCCTCCAGCTCCCAGGATCCACCTGTTCACCACCAAGTCAGTCTGTCCGCCCTCTACCAGCACTCACACGCCAGCCTCAGCCGACTGGCACCTGCTTACTCCCCGGGACACCTGCAGTTCAGCAAACCGTAAGCCTCACACCTTTTCCACATCATTCATCCAGGAAATATCACGCACTAACCTCTCCTCTCCTCCATCTGCTCAGTATCCGCCATCGCTGCCCATACAGCTGAGCCTGCTCCTGCTGGACCTGCTGAAGCAGACTAGTGTTTATCTGCCTGTGATCTGTACCTGTGAAACTAACCTTCATTAAACTCCCGTTTCTAATTTACCTGTTGTCCTTTGGTCTGGAGTCTGCAGCTTGATTCAGAGTCCTGTTCTCAGTATTACAATCATGACAGAACAATCTGACCAAGCAACTAACTCTGCAGCGCAGCTCCAGACCGCCCTTTCCCAGCAGGGGATTCTTCTGGGTCAGCATGACTCGGTGCTGAGGGAGATGGCCCACCAACAGACCATGCTCATCGAGACGCTGGGCCGGCTGACCCAGCAACTGGTGGAGCTCACCAGCCAGGTTTCCACCCTGACGGTTGCCCAGCCTCAGCCTCGAGCGGAGCCCCAGCCCCAGGCGGAAGTTCCGCCGTCCACATCTTTCCGTGAGGTAACATCACCTAACCCAGAAGCCTACTCTGGCGACCTGAACAAATGCAGTGATTTCTTATTTCAATGTGGCATCCTGTTTAACCGTAATAGACATGCTTTCAGTTCAGACCATAGCAAGACCTCCTTCGTCACGGGCCTGTTACACGGCAAGGCGCTCCGGTGGGC
>SSNP01000122.1:1477299-1550087 GCA_006937955.1 Pachypanchax playfairii | reverse complement strand
GCACTGGATGGAAGTCCTATCACCACCATAACTCACCAGACAGAGACTATTAACCTTACTGTGTCAGGCAATCACCACGAGACGCTGCAGTTTTTTGTTCTCCCCATGTCTGAGGTTCCCATGGTTCTGGGCTTTCCCTGGCTTGAACGGCATAATCCCCACATTAACTGGGCCCATCGCCGTTTTGACTCCTGGAGCCCCTTCTGTTTAAAGAATTGCCTCTTGTCCGCTCTACCTCCATCCTCCTCGGCAGAGTCGGTCGACAGCCACCCCGACATCTCTAACGTGCCCGAGGACTATCATGACCTCCAGCACGTGTTCAGCAAGGACCGGGCTCTGTCTCTCCCACCGCACCGTCCTTACGACTGTGCCATCGATCTCCTGCCCGGGGCTCCGCTCCCAGCCGGCCGCCTCTTCAGCCTGTCCAGAGCCGAGCGGGAGTCCATGGAGACCTACATTAACGACTCCCTCAAGGCAGGCCTTATCCGGCCCTCATCTTCCCCCCTCGGTGCCGGCTTCTTCTTTGTGGCTAAGAAGGATAAGTCCCTCCGGCCATGCATTGATTACCGAGGTCTGAATTTAATCACTGTTAAGAATAAATATTCTCTCCCTCTCCTGTCTGCAGCATTCGAACCGGTTCAGAAGGCCACCGTCTTCACCAAACTGGATCTGAGGAACGCGTACCACCTGGTCCGGATCCGTGAGGGTGATGAGTGGAAGACGGCTTTTAAGACGCACATCGGGCACTTCGAGTACCTGGTGATGCCGTTCGGCCTCACTAATGCCCCTGCCGTTTTCCAGGCTCTTATTAATGACGTCCTCAGAGATTTCCTGAACCGGTTCGTCTTCGTTTACCTGGATGATATCCTCATCTTCTCCGCCGACCCCACCGAACACCGGCGCCATGTCCGCCTGGTGCTGCAGCGCCTCATGGAGAACCGGCTGTACGTCAAGGCGGAGAAGTGTGAGTTTCACGTTCCATCAGTAACGTTTTTGGGTTTCATCCTAGAGGGCGGACAGCTCAAGCCGGATCCCCTGAAGACCCAGGCGGTAGAAGACTGGCCCACTCCCACCTCCCGGAGACATGTGCAGCAGTTTCTAGGGTTCGCCAACTTCTACCGCCGCTTCATCCGGGACTTCAGCTCCATCGCCGCCCCGCTCACCGCACTCACCTCCGTCAAGACGACGTTCCGCTGGACACCGGAGGCGGAGCGGGCCTTCAGAGAACTGCAGCAGAGGTTCGTACATGCACCCATCCTCATTCACCCTGATCCCTCTGCTCAGTTTGTTCTAGAAGTCGACGCCTCCGACGTGGGTGTGGGAGCGGTGCTATCACAGCGCTCGGTCGAGGATCACAAGCTCCACCCATGCGCCTTCTTCTCGAGGCGCTTCTCCCCGGCCGAGCGCAACTACGACGTCGGGGACAGGGAGCTGCTGGCGATCAAGCTGGCGTTGGAGGAGTGGCGTCACTGGCTGGAAGGAACAGAGCAGCCGGTCGTTGTCTGGACGGATCACAAGAACCTCACCTACCTCCAGTCTGCAAAACGCCTCAATCCACGTCAGTTCCGTTGGTCCCTTTTTTTCCTTCGTTTTAACCTGTCCATCTCTTACCGTCCAGGCAGCAAGAACATCAAGCCGGACGCTCTCTCCCGTCTCCACCAGCCAGACCAGCCCAGTGACGTCACCGGACCCATTCTCCCGCCTTCTTGTTTCGCCAGAGCCGTCACATGGGAGCTGGAGGCCGCCATCCAGGAGGCGTTAAAAACGGAACCGGACCCAGGAGGCGGACCCCCCAACCAGTGCTACGTACCCGCCGCGGTGCGATCCCGGGTGATCCAGTGGGGGCACGCTGCCCGGTTCACCTGCCACCCCGGGATCAGCCGCACCGTGAGCCTGCTCCGCCGGTACTTCTGGTGGCCAACCCTCAATCCGGATGTGGCGGAGTACGTGGCGGCCTGTACCATCTGCTGCCGGAGCAAGACGTCGCACCGCCCGCCTGCTGGTCTCCTCCAACCTCTGCCCACACCGTCCCGACCCTGGTCTCATATCGCCCTGGACTTCATCACCGGTCTCCCTACTTCTAATGGCAGGTCAGTCATACTGAGCATCATTGATCGGTTCTCTAAGGCCTGCCATCTCATCCCTCTCTCCAGTCTGCCCTCCGCCGCTGCTACTGCGCGGCTCCTCGTCACCCACGTCTTCCGGCTCCACGGCATCCCCAGTGAGATCCTCTCCGACCGTGGCCCGCAGTTTGTGTCCCGTGTCTGGAGGGAGTTCTGCCGAGCGCTGGGGGCTCAGACACGCCTCTCCTCCGGGTTCCACCCCCAAACCAACGGGCAGTGCGAGCGGTTGAACCAGGAGGTGGAAAACATGCTGCGGTGTGTCTGTGCCCAGCACCCTGCGTCGTGGAGCCAGCACCTGGCGTGGGTGGAGTACGCTCACAACATCCACATCTCCTCTGCCACTGGACTCTCTCCCTTTGAAGTTTCCCTGGGCTATCAGCCCTCCCTGCTCCCCTCCTCTCACCCCGACCCTGTCATTCCCTCCGTTCACTCTCACCTCCGCTCCATCAAACGTGTCTGGGAGAACACGAAGGCTTCCCTAAACCGCACCGCCCGCCAGAACAAGGCTGTCGCTGACAGGCGGCGCATCCCGGCTCCCACCTACCAAGTCGGCCAGCAGGTGTGGCTCTCGTCGCGGGACTTCCCCCTCAAGTCCTGCTCCCGGAAGCTCTCGCCCCGGTTCCTGGGCCCATTCAAGATCACTTCTGTTATCAGCCCCGCCACTGTCCGTCTCTCCCTCCCCTCCCACCTCCGTGTCCACCCTGTCTTTCATGTGTCTCTGTTAAAACCTTTTTCTTTCAGCCCTCTGTGTCCTCCACCTGACCCTCCGCCTCCCGCCCGGATGATCGATGGGCATCCGGCTTTCACAGTCCGGCGGATCGTTGATGTCCGTCCTCGGGGTCGCGGTCTGCAGTACCTGGTCGACTGGGAGGGCTATGGCCCCGAGGACCGGTCCTGGGTCCCTCGGTCGTTCATCTTGGACCCGGACCTCATCCGGGACTTCGACCGCTCCGCCGCCTCCTCCTCCACCTCCTCCTCCTCGTATCCTTCTGTTGCTGCTTCTTCTGGCCGACCGCCAGGTGGCGGTCGTTAAGGGGGGGGTACTGTCAGGTGTCATTTCTGCTGTGTGCTTGTGAGTGATTTCACCTGTGTTTCAGGGGCGTGGCAGCTGTCACCAACAGGTGGATCCAGTTCCATTCATCAGCCACTGGGCTTAAAAGAGGAGTGGTGGCAGAGAGCAGGCGTCAGATTGTTCCACTCTGTTTTGTGGTAGATAATCAAGACCCACTTAGCGAGATACATTCACTATATGTTTTGATCATTACGTGTCTGTGTACCGTTCACCTTGTGCTCCTTTCCAGGGCGTCCTCAGCTGGATCTTTCCAGGACCCCGGTTTCCACACCGTGGCCTTTCCCGGATCCAGCTCTCGCTGTGGCAGCTCCCAGGCTGCCTGGTTCTCATCCCGGACCTCCTCAGCGGTTCCCACACCGCCTCTGTCCAGGATCTCTCAGAGACGGTTTCCACACCGGTCTCCAACCTGCCTTGCTCTCATCCTCTCCCGGCCTGCCTCCGCACCATTCCTCCAGCTCCCAGGATCCACCTGTTCACCACCAAGTCAGTCTGTCCGCCCTCTACCAGCACTCACACGCCAGCCTCAGCCGACTGGCATCTGCTTACTCCCCGGGACACCTGCAGTTCAGCAAACCGTAAGCCTCACAACTGTTTTCCACATCATTCATCCAGGAATTATCACGTACTAACCTCTCCTCTCCTCCATCTGCTCAGTATCCACCATCGCTGCCCGTACAGCTGAGCCTGCTCCTGCTGGACCTGCTGAAGCAGAACAGTGTTTTATCTGCCTTGTGATCTGTACCTGTGAAACTAACCTTCATTAAAACTCCCGTTTTCTGAACTTACCTGTTGTCCTTTGGTCTGGAGTCTGCAGCTTGATTCAGAGTCCTGTTCTCAGTATTACAATCATGACATACGCAAGGGAAGACTGATGGAAAACAACCGGTACCAAGCACAAAAAATACCAGAATGAAGAAGAACTGATTCAAACCCACTTAAATACAAACTGAACGAATAACTATACTCAAAATACCTGGACACGGAACCAAGGAGGAGCAGGAAGAAAACAGGAAGTAAAGACACAAGAGGAGCGAAACATGAAATGCAACCAATGCCAAAATAAAAGCAAAACAGGAAGAGACACAACTGGGAGGAATAAAACAGAGCATAAACGAAACCCTCAAACAGAAAAAAAAACCCAGAGACTATTTTTCTGATTATCTGAATTTCCCGTTCCTGACCTTCTCTATCTGACCCGTGTGGGGTAGTTTGCAACTTGGATTACCCCGATTCGACCCGTTTTCTTTTGGACATTCATGCTGCCTCTGTCTGCTCCCATACCTCAGCCAGTAAGTGCACTTCATCTCTGATTAACTGTGATTCACACATTGGTTTAGTCCTGCTCCCACAGCTCAGATTCATCTTTCCCACCTGTTGCAATAAACTCTGTTCAAACTGTCTCTCTCCTCTGTGCATCTGAACTCAGATTCACCCACAAACATGTCTGTAATGTTTGTACTTTAATTGAACCCAATCGCAGCAGATGGCTGGTATAAACAAAGTTTATTGAAAAAAGATGAGGATGATGATGGTGTGGAACAAGGATGGTTACTGGACAGACAGGACAGGATATGTAGTGGCTAGCGCTAACATCCACAACAGTAGTGTTCAGGCAGAGAGACTAAGTTCTCAAGCAGATAATTCCAAAATACAGTTCCAATTATAATCCCTTCTCAAACAGGTTCAGAAAAAGGTTCAGTAATTTACAGAACATTGGCAGGCAGACAGACAGAACAAGGTGGAGAAAAAGGCACGGTCAATTCACAAATACAGGTCAGATGTCCAAATAATCTGAGTCCAATACAGTTACAAAAGAAGCAAGCAAAAGACAAAGTTCAAAATCGATCCACATCACTAATCCAGAAAAAAAACACTGGCAGACTGACAAACAGGAAAAATGTGCTGGTCAGGAAGCATAAGAGCATTCAGCTAACTGGCTGTTGTTCTCCTATAGCTTATAAAGGGGATGTGGCAGGAGGAAACAGGCTGATGAGATGGCAACAGGTTAATGTAATGAGGGCTAATGAGGACTACAGCAGGACAGAGGGGAGTGAAAAACTAGTGGAACCAACACAAAACAAAACTGAAACCAACAGTGAAACTACTAAACAGAAATCAAGCCACAAAATAAAAACAATATTAAGACTAGTAAGGGTATGGACAATGGAAAAATGTGCAGGATGTGGCACAACAACCTCTTTAAATCTGTATTCAGTTTAAGTCCACCTTCCTTATTCTACTTACCTGTGTAGCACTCACAGCTCCACTCTCACTTGAAAAGAGAAAGAGGGTACTAACCCATTCAACTCCTACTGACATTATCACCTTTTCGCCAGATGCTGGTTCACTTCCATTCTTCTTCCAGCTGAGGTGAAACAGTAACCATTATCTGCTCAAGTAAATACTTGCTCTCTCCTGTTCCTGAAACTAACATGTCCTCTCCTCCCCACAGATTGAATTCAGATGATTACTGTGCACAGCCTGGTGATGAGTTAAAAGTCACTTCTCTATTCATTTAAAACAAACCTTTTAAAATGCCACTTGATTTTCTCTAGTGCATTTGAGTCGAGCCTTAAAAAGAAAACATTGGGAAAATGTCATTTCTACAATTGAAGTTTTCCAAATCATTCTCCAAACTGTCTTAATGCCAGTCCCAACATATTCCACCCATATCCATTTGAAGCCTTGTGAGTTATTTTTTAAATAGTAAATAATGACAAAACAACTTCAGATATTTTTTGCAGGCCTCTGTTGTTTCATGTATTTCTGACCTTGATTCTGTGTGTTATAATATCATTATTTATATGTATAGTAATTAGTTATTTGCTGCTTAAAAACACCATTTAATTTTCTTGAATTTCCACAGAGATTGTTCCGTCTGTGTCTGCTGCAGGTAAGATATTGGCTACTGAGAATTGCGTCTTTGAACCCATATCAAAAACTTTTAACCACGTTTTTTTTCTTCACAAAAACAAAAAACAGAGTTGCACTTTTATGCATTTTAAAAACTTGCAGTTAAGTTAAGCTTTAAGCTATTTATCATACTTTATTACATTGCACTTAATTTGTATTTCAGTTCATTTGTTATTTGTGAAAAATGTATGCATTCTTTTTATGTTTCTGCCCTGTCTTCTGAGCGTCAGAGACCAAAAATGATAGTCCTCTTTCGGTATGCCACCCTCACCGTGTTGGAATGGTTGTTTTACAATGTTGAAAGAGTGTGATGTTACCTTGTTGAGTTTAATCTTGCTCTTCTCCCTACTGTGGAGGTGACCGGAGATGTGATAGAGCACAGTGCTGCTTCGCATCCGAGTCGAGCTGAACGAAGAGCCGCTTTTCACCCTGCCGCGCCGTCGCTCTGTAAACACTCACACATACACACAAAAGTCAGTACACACTTAAATACAATACCATCTACCCCCCAAGGTTAACTCCTGATGATTGAGTCTGTAATTAAGCTTGATGAAATACATAATGCTCTGTCCTAAATAGGAAAACATGAATATACAACAGCAAGAATGTTTCATTTCTAAGCAAACCGCACAGTTTTTCTAAACACATAAATTCAGTCTGAGGGGAAAAAAATATGATATTTACAGTAATTTCAGTTTTATAAAGTCAAAAAGCATTTCCCACCTGTTAGTCATTCAGCTACTGTTTTATGATGTAAACAGTCTTTAAAAAGGGCCAATTTTCTGTTTTTGGAAAGCCAGTTAGGTATATTATGGTATATTTACTGGAGTGTGCTTTGTGTGTTTTTGCCTACAAACATGCTCTTATGTGTGTTTTATTTAGGTGTGTTTTAAAAGCAGATAAAGGAAACAGTGCAGGAGTGATCAGCTCAGACTGAGGAGTTTGGTAACAGCAGAAATAACATTATTGCTGCGGGGTTCTGGGTCCGATTGTCACTGACGTGAGCCAACAGGAAAGGACTAAGGCCAAATTGGTTTGAGTGTGTGTGTTGGGGGGGGGGTTACAGACAACAACAAAGCTGATAAGTAGAAGTGATAACTGCTTCTGAGTGTCCTTTGGAAAAGTGTATTAGTTTCTCTGTGTTTTAGTGAGGACCCTAGAAGAGGCAAACAGACAGGGCCCATCCATTACATCCTGCAGCCTTGGGGGACGAGATACGGCAGGAGCGCAGTGACAGAGGCCAGCCTATTTTTAGATCTGATTAATTTCCCCACGCTTTTATAACTTTTGGGGATGAGGGTTTGTGTGTGTTGTGTATGAGGGGCAACTTATTCAGGAAAGACTGGGGAGGTGAGAATGGACAGATGCAGTTAAAAAACAGCTAGAACCAATGAGACATAGAACCTATAGGAAGAATGAAACAGATGATGAGAGAACAGAGAAAGGGAGAAGGATGAGTCAAATATGGTTGCTAATTCTAAAGACAGGGTTTCCTTATTTTTTATGGTGTCCAGAAAAGTGGGTGACATCAGAAGTATCTTGGCTACCTTAGTTTAAATGCCAATGTGATATCAGAAGAATATCGAATTGAACTGTAGTATATCTTAATTTTTCTATGATTTAAGGGAGTTCCTATTCTTCGCTAACAATAGGCCAAGTTCAGTAAGGACTCAAAAATCAAATGTACAATAAAAAAATGTCTAAGGGTGGTGTGGAGTAAGACCCAAATGAAAGCGGCACTCAAAGAATATCATAAAAATAAAAATACAGAAAACAAAGGGCAGACATGGCAGCAAAAAAACAACTTACAAATGGACTAACACAGGTGAAGACATGAGGAGCAGAAGACAACATCAACAGGAGGATGTGACAAACTGCATGAGAAAGGAGTGAGCTTTTAAACAGAGGATGGGTGATGACTGACAGGGAACAGCTGAGGGGAGAAGGCACAGAGACTAGACAAGCTGAGGAGAAACAGTTATGAAACCAGAAAGAGTACGGCTAAGGAATGGAGGAATATAGAGACAGCAAATAACGTAAGACAAAAACACTGAAATGAACAAGACAAAGAAACCAAGAGTAACACACACAGACACACGTGAAACAGGGAGGGAGAAACACACGCAGAAATGGAAAGAAAGCAACAAAAAACCTTGATTGAAGAATCGATCAAGCACACAATAAAAACAAGTAAAACAGGAAACAAGAAAGGCCTTCAAAATAAAATCACAGGCAATACTTTAAAACAACATACGTAAAAAAAATAAAGCAAAACAACCTCAAAAATCCAGAACCCTGACTAGAAGAATTCTTAATACAATTTGTAAGAATTTAAAGTGCAGCTCAACCCGAATCAACTGTTTTTTTGCTGATAAACTGTATAAATGAGTGTCTAATAGTGCTGTCTACAAGCCTGGTCATTATTTTTGGTATTTTAGCACATTTTAATAAAACTATAAAATTAGAGTGCCATCTTCAGGTTTAAACTTTACACTGCACTTGAATTTGAATCAGATCTTGCTATTGGCTGAGACTTTATTATATTGATATTGAGTCCCTGCTGGGGACCTCACTGTGTGGCGTTTAACATGTTCATTCAATTCATGCGTGGGATTTCTCCATGTACAGTTTCCTTCCACAAACTAAACACATGAATATTAGGTTAACTGGGAAATTTAAATCGTACTGAGTGTGTCTCTCCATATGGTTTGATCTCCAAAAACAGTGTGTCTCTGTACAGGAGGGAGGTGAAGGAGCTTGCTGATTGGTGTCCGCAAATAACAAGCATCAATGTAGCAAAGACAATAGAGATGATGGCAGACTTTTCAGAAGGAGAGCTGACACGCCTTCCTTGGAGAAGAATCTGTAGAGCTGGTGAAAACAGTTACATGCTTGAGCCAACACACATCCAATGACCTTTTATGGGCAAAGACACTATAATTTAAAAGGCTAACTAATGATTTTATTTTGAAAGGAAACTGAAAAATACCAGTCTTGTTGTTGTGCCAACTTCCTTTTATTGTTTTCTGATGAAGAGTGTCCTGATACTTTTCTATAACAGTCGGAAACAGAAACTGCTCTGGGACTGACAAAGAGTGATTAGATGTGCTCAGAAAACAACTAACCGTAGACTCTCTTTTCTGGAGGACATTTACACCATCAGTTGCAAGACCAGAACAAAGAAAATAATGCTGTACCTCAGACAGTCATTCACACTCCTCTGAACAACAAGACTGAGGAACAGCTTCTTTCATGACGCTGTGAGGCTTATTAACAAATTTAGCTACTACAATATGATTTTAGGTGTTTTTTAACAACTTTAGATAATTATTTTTATGTTGGCCCGAGGGGCACTTTTTGCTCTCCCATGTCTCTGACATGCTGTTAAACTACAACAATAGACTCAATCAGAAAATGAGTTTCAATCGATTCAATATACTCGCATACACACCTATCCTTACCTTCTCTTTTGTCCTCCTGGATGGCTTTGGCTTTAGTGTCAGTGATGTCCTTAAACGAAGCCAGAAAGAGCACCACGTCACCCTTCTCATTCTTAATTGGCACGATGTCCAACAGGCACCAAAACAGAGCAGCTGAAAAGGAAGAAAAACTCTTGTTAACACTTTTAAACACCATCTCTGGTTTGTCTCTGAATGGATCTACTATGACTGTGTGTAAACTGAGTGTGTGTGTCTGAGAGTGTGTAGATTCCTCGACTTACTAATGAGCCTATCAACAGTTAGAAACCACCGGGGACAGTCAGAGCCTTTAAATAGAGCGAGCCAGTGTTCCCCAGGCACAGCAAGAGATGAACTCATCTCAGAGGTCTCATTTTTTTGGTAAATAGGTTGCTTTCGTCTGCTTTTGTAACAATGTTAGAAGACTTGTGCTGATTGCTGTGTTACTTAACCAGTTTATTTTTAAAAACAAGTCATATGAAACAGATCTCTCTCCCTCCCTCCCTCCCTTTCATTTTTTTTTTTGTTTGTCTTTACAGAAAATATAGCTGGAGCAGAAAATAAAGAATTTTCATCTTGCCTGAGTTTTATGGAGCATTTTAGTGTTTTCACCTCATTATTTTGAGTTTATAGATCTGGAGCGCTTTTACTTCTCAAGGATTTTTGAATGTTCAAGGTTTTAAAGTTCCTATATCATGTGGAGGATATTCACGTCATTTGTACAAACATGATGCAGTGACAAATGATTATAACCTAAAACATCTTGTTCTTTGTTTGCTCATCAACAAGTACTCAGATTAGATTCATCAATCTCTTCAGGACGTTCTAAACACAGAGTTCTGATGATGTCCAGGGTTCTGATAGCCTCTCTGTATCAGCACCACTATAAAACAGCACGACAAGCATCATGCTTTAGAGCCTCATTCCAATGTATTACCATTTGACTGATTGCTCTCAATCATGCATGATTTTACAATAAATTCTTTTTTATAAAATTCACTTGCCTGATTCATTCGCATACCAAATTTTTCCATAAAAATCATGCAAAATCAACTTTTGGAGCTTTTAACCATGTTGTGACGCTATTTCATTCTTAATCCCCCCCCCCAAGTGGCTTAATACACCCATTTCTCAGTAATCCTCCTGAATCCTGTGCTCTGAGCAGCTGATTCATCCTCTCCTGGAAAACAACTGACTGTAACATAGTGATGTAACAACGTTAAACCAGGACCTGCCTGGTGGGTCTGCCCCTGCAGATTAAACACACACCCTGAGCTGTGGGAGTGTGAAGCAAGACACTAAGCACCGACGTTCTGTAGTATTTTACTTTCTAAAAATGTCTTGATGAAAATGTGCATTTGGCTGCAGATTTGGACTTTTCCAAACCCATGAAAATCCATCTTGTACTGCTCCAGCTAAAACCGTCTATCTCTGTAAAACATTTTTTGGACCAATCATGTGTTAGCATTTTGCTTTGGGGCGGGTGTTCAGGTATGATTGGCAGCAAGTGCCCAGGCAGGCGAAGCAAAACAAACATGGCTGCGCCAGTGGATGTACGCATAAAAGCGGCTATTGAATCTGTTTTAGGACTAGAGACGATTTCTTCATTGAAAAATGAGCAAAGGTAAGAACTTTGATCATTTCTTGATGGTAAAGATGTGTTTTGCTTTTCTTAGTGGTAACGATGTATCTGCTTTACTGCCAACTGGATTTGCAAGAGCTTGATTTACTGTGATTGGCTAAAGACAAATCACAGTAAATCAGGCAGACACTTGCTGGTGCATCCTCCAATCAGCTTAAAATATTATACCTGATGTCCCGCCTTTTTATAGACAGTTTCAAATGTATGTGTTTTCCCGACTCGATAAGAGGTGGGGCTACACATAGATCTGGCAGAGCCAGGTTAGTGTTTTATTAAGTGACAAACAAATATTAGGCTTGGCAGTGGATTGTTGCTAACGCAACTCAGTAAGTTGCAGTTTTACTTTTTGACACATTATTTAAAATATTTATTGTGACAATACAGTTTGTTAACTTGAACAATCCTGTCTCCATTTATGTAACTCAGTTTAGTTATAGGGCTTTGATTTTTCATAAGATATCAGAACCTGCGCTCACTATGACAGTTAGTTCTGACAACAGAAACCACATCACCAAGATCCAATCGGATCCTGTAATCAGTCAGTCAGTCTTTTTATTTATTGTTTTGTTCCTGTTCAGGGTTGTGGGAAGCTGGTGTCTATCTCCAGCTGTCATTGAGTGAGAGGTGGGGTTACATCCTGGACAGATCACCAGTCCATCACAGGGACACATAAGCTGGGAGATTTTTTAATGCAGGGCTGTCAAACAACTCGAGGGCCACTATCCTGAATGTTTTTTATGTTTCCCTGCTTTAAAGGTGGTATATGGAATATTTTAATTAAAAGCAATATTTTTAACAAACTAATACCTCCACTGGGTCTTTAGAGGGTTGTTGAATGAAAATACAGCATTTCCTTTCAAAATTGTATTTGAAGTAAAATATTATAAAATATTAATTTTGACGGGCACGACGTTGGCATTTTGTTTACATCTACCAGCCAGTAGCTGGCCGAGTAGCGGGCACCCTTTTGGGTTGCCTAATAAATAATCCAGCCCAGTGAGGCTGGTACTGTGGAGTCTACAGATCAAGCAGCTGGAAGCACCAAGGATATGTGGTGATTATATGCCTTATTTACTTGCCATAGATGATTCCTCTGGGGTTTCCCATGTGACGAGCAAGTTCTGTGTGGAAACGTTTTTTTATTAGCAGCTATTAGCAGCTAGCTAACACGTAGCTGCATGTTGCTGAAGTGAATGAACGCTTTGGGCCACTTTTTTGACTGGAAGACACACCACAGAGGATTTTATTGCTTTTTTTAATTTTATTGGATAAGTGGGGTGTGCAGGATGATGTGAGAGGAGGACAGAGGATCTTAAGAGGGACTGCAGGAAATTTTGGAGCCGCGGGGCAACTGTGAACTAGAGGTGTGCATCTCTACCTGCCTCACGATTCGATCCGATTCCGATTATCTGCCTAAAGATTCTATTTAATTCTGTAATACATCACGATTCTTCGCACTCAATTTTGTAATAACTTACTACAAGCAGTCGGATATTGTTTTGAATTCTTTTTTATTACGGTATACCTGACAAAACATAAATCTTTCCACTGAAGTGAACGACCATTTTTAAAGTTTGCTGCCTATTACTTAAATAAAAAAAAATGTATGTATAAAAAATAAAATTTTCAGTACAGCAGCTATAAGACAGGATTCTACATTTCACATGTAGTATACCAAAACAAATAGCATAGGCTTAGCCTGTCTATTTAAAAGTGCAAATATTCAAATAAAACAATTCCTTGTTTTTCATTCAAAGTGTGCTGGATAAAACATTTTTAGCAGCTTAAAGACAAGGACACTTGAGAACCTGGATTGAGTGGGAATCACGATTATGTCACATGCTGCATCAATGCAGAATCGTGCACGGCCGAATCGCGATGCATCTTAGAATCGATCATTTTTCCCACCTCTACTGTGAACTCTTTGCCACGGACTGAATCGATGATTGAGCTACAAACAGGTAGAAGCTGCTTTCATCAGAGTCAGTGTGTGATCAGCGGGGCTGGAGAGCATGATTAGTGAACTGAACTTATGATATTTTATTGTCCTGCTCGGATCGGGGATCAGAGCGGGTTTGGTGAGGAATATTGGACCTGAGCATCGGCGCACGAGCAGGGGGGATTAACGAGCCTGGCACCCAGCTGGCTGAAGGCTTTGTGCCGTGTTATTGTGTTCCAAGTTCCATATACCACCTTTAACATACCTGATTCAAATTTCTCTGTTAATGACCTGTTCATCTACAGTAAATCAGGTGTTTTGAAGCTGGTAAACATCTAAAACTTGCAGGATAGTGGCCCTTCGAATTGGGAATGTCTTTGCTGTTGTTCAGCAAAAGACCTCCTGACAATTTTCATAAGGCTCCCACAAAGCTAGAAATGCTCCTTACAAATCCAGCTAGTATACTGGTGTTTGTAGAAACTTTTTAAAAAGCAGGTGTGGTAAATGTGATATATTTGGCGTTACATGGTAAAGAGGTAAATTGGAGCCCAACTACAAAATTTCTAATGGAAGTCCATCACTTCATTTAAAGTAATGAAATACAGTGCTGGCTTTAAGGGTGGAGTGGAATGATTTGTATGTAAAATCACATTTTTTATTCTCACATTCTCATTAGTTAGTTCAGTGAGTGAAAATGATCAGGAGGGATTTCCCCTGGAGTTTCCTCTCATTACTCCCACTCCTTAAATCTTCCTCGCTCAGAATTAATCACCATGTTTTATTTATTTATTGGTCTTTGCATGTGTTTGTGTGGGTGGGGATGTCTGCACATCTGCGAGGCAAAGCAGCACTATCAAGCACACAGCTCAAGAAAGAGCTTCCCTGATTGCGAACTTGCAGGGCTCTCTTTTACCCAGGCAGACTGAAAGAGGCTTGGCTGATTCAATCAGACTCATTTACTTTCAGATTTTTTGCTGTGGCAGACAGAAAGAGAGGGATGAGGAAATAAAAGGAGATTGTAGAAGGGTTGGAAACCAGCCTAATCAGAGAAAAACTGCTGAAAATTAATCATATGGAGATGTTGTGTTATTTGTTATTGAAGGTTGTTTTGACATATATTGTTTTTTGATTCATCTCATTTTGTTGTTATGTTTAGTGTTCTTGGATGAGGTTTTTGTTTTTGTGTTTTGCTGTGATGGTTTTGTATTTGTTGCTGAAATGTCGCTGTCAGCTCTGTTTTGTTTTGCCCTAGTTGTTGAATTGCCATGTCTACTGAGTGATATGTTTTAACATTCTGTGAAACATTATCAGGATGTATTTGTTTTCTTTCTTGTGTTTCTGTGTTCAGTTAAATGTGTTTTCTTTATTCTGTGTTTTGGGTTTCAGGGATACAACTCAGTCAATGTCCATTTTTGCCCACATCTCAGAGGAGCTGGGCAATTTCAAGCGAGTCTGATAATGTACTCATTGGCGGCTCCTCGCCATTTAAAGAAGCAATTGACCAACACTTGTGTGTGCGTGCATGTATGTATGTCTCAAATCGACATATCCATTTTGATTGGTTAGAAAACACTCACTGCCCCACGGCAACTAAGGCCACTTTTCAGATCCAGCTGAAAACAATGTTACCAGGAAGGATACATCACTCACTACCAACAGGTTTCTTTTTGCAAAATAAAACAAAATAAGTTTATACTCAAAAGGAATTTGAGTGACAGAATTACAGTGTCAAACAGAACGAACGAAGATAGGAAAGAGTTTCACAGATATACTAGTATGGATTTTAGTTTTTCTAGGAACATAAAGGTTTCCTGGTAAAGGAGCTTAGAAGGAATATCCAGATAGCTTTATGTGATTGTGTTGAACAGTGTTTATAGCTACACAGAACCAAGTCTTTAGAAATTCACCAGCAAAAACAAAGACCCAGAAAACAGCATGCTAGAACCCACAGTTATAAAGATAAAAATGACAGGGCTTATACCAGCTCAGTATATCACAGCTGGAAAACCACACAGACACCTCTGTGGGCTCATTATTCCTTTTTCCATTCTTCTCACCATACATTTAACTAGGCTTAGTGTAACTGACAGAGACAAGCCTGAGCAGTCAATAAGTAACAGCTATTAAAGTTTAATGGGCCTAAAAGTTGAATAAAAGTCTGGAAGATATTTCTCACTGATGGCTTTGTTTAATCACTGCTTAATGGGCGGAGATCAATAAAGGGAGTTTCATAACCATTTTTGTCATCATTATTTCTTCTGTTCATCAATTTATATGCCAATCCAAATGGAGCTTCTTCAAATATAGCCACAGAAGCACATTTATGAGATTATAAATAATAAAGTCGTGCACGATAAATGCTTTGTCTGCAAGTTTTCTGATAAATTTAAAGTTTTTCTCCTGGTCTTAGTTTCATCCCCTGCTTGGTAAATGACAGAGTCCATATGTGTAGAAAGCAAGTAACATAACTAGGTTTTATCTTTTTACCTGTCTTTGTGTAGAACATGATCTCGTCTTTAAACTCCTTGCGCTCCTCCAAGGCCTCGTCAATGCTCAGGATGATACTTTCACTGGTCTCTGGCCCATATAGGAACTTACAGGCACAGCTCTTCTGCATGACCTCTGCCCGAGAGAAGCCTGTGAGTTCACAGAAGCCATCAGAACAGTAGACAATTGGAAAGCCTTTGGACATCTGAGCATTGGCCAGGATGAAGTTGCTGTCTGCAAGAAAAAGAGGAGAAAAAAGAGCTGAGATGATGAAGTTATTGTGAAAGATGTGGCATACGTATGAATTTCTCTAAGTTGTCAAACAAGGTGTGTTGGATCAAACCAAATGGTCTCGTTTCATATCATATTGTATATGATATTAAACCAGTTGTATTACATGTATGACAGTGCTGAAGCTCAGTGGGAATTGCAGTTGCCTTCATCTGAAAGTTGGCAGTTCGTTCCCAGCTTCCCCATCCACATATCAAAGTGCCCTTGAGCAAGACACTAAACCCTATTTAGTCCCCCGGTTTGCACATCAGGCTTTTTGAATGGGTGAATGTGTAAAAGCTCTATGAGTGGTCAGTGAGACTAGAAAAGTGCCATACAAATACAGGCCATTTACAGTGCTCAGTGAAAAATAATACAGATTTATTCTGTTTTAATTTTGTTTGTTAAACATTAGTGTTTCAGACAATTCAACAGTGTAAAATTAGACAAAAAGATTCTGAGTAAATACAAAATGCTTTTTTCAAATGAGGATTTCACTCATCAAGGGAGAAAAAACTATTCAAACCAACTAACCCTATGTGAAAAAATAATTGTTCTCTATTCAAAAACAAATGAGAAACAAAGTTGTTAACATCTATCAGTCTAGAAAGGCTTACAAAGCCAATTTAAAAGTTGAGGACTCCAGTGGACCACATTGACAGACACTATTCATAAATTTAAGAAAACACAGAAGAGTGTTGTGGAGTGGCTGGCCGACCAAAGAGCGCATCGACGACACATCAAGGAAGAGATCTCAAAACATTTTATACACTACAGGCCTCCCCTCCCTCTGTTCCTGTCACAGTTCATGACTCATCAAAAAGAAAGAAAGACAAACTGGGTAAAAATGGCTTCCATAGAAGAGTTTCATGGTGAAAACCACCCTTAAAAAACCCAACAAAGGCTCACCTCACATTTAAAAAAACCATGTAGACAATCTTCAATGCTTAAAAGACAAAAAGGAACTTTTTGGAAGAAGTGATTCTCACATCTAAAAATAAAGGTATTTTAGAAAAAGAACATCACACTGAGCATTAAACACCTAAACTGCCAGTTCATGCTCGAAAACCCTGAATTACAACAGTCTAGTAATGCGAACGACTCATTGCCGGTAATTGTCAAGCTTGATTGTTGTTGTTGCCACTAAGAGTGGAACAACCCGTTATTAGCTTCAGAGGGCAATAATTTTTTCATAGAATAACAGGTTAGTTTGGACATTTTTTTCCCTTGATAAATGAAATCATCTTTTGAGAAACTGAATTTGGTATTTACTTAGGTTAATACTAAGAAATGTTTTATGTTGTGACATAAACAAAAGAAATCAGTGAAGGAGCAAAAACTTTTTAACTATGACATATTGTATTATATTGTATTGTTTAATTTAAAAACCTAGAAAATTCAGCTCAGATAAAATTTAATTTGCAGCATAACTTAAATAACTTATAATATTTTAAAATATGTCCAAACCTCAATAATGAAAATATAGTTCTAGAGTTAAGAAGATCAGATGAATTGCAAAGTCCTTCTTTGCCATGTGGGACATGGTACGGCGTGGTTTGAGAGCATATCCAATATCCGTTTTTGGGTCTGAGCCGCAGATTTGTCGTACCACCTCCTGCGGCGGTACAATCAGGGCTGAAGCAAGCCACAGCCCCATGGTACAGTGATTGGCTATGATAGATGATGACGCTAGCATGGCCACGTCTTCACTGCTGGCCTCTGATTGGTGTGGAGAAAAGAGCCAGAACTTATGTCAATAAATAGCGACACAGCTAAACTTTTGAAAACTTTTGTTGTTGTTCCTGCTTGTGTTACAATTAAAAATGTTGATTCAATGGAGCAATGTTGAGGTGAAAACTTTTCTGTCTTTGGTGGCTGACAATACAAGGAGAGTTGGACAGAGCGACACAAAAAGCCTTTACCATCACTTCTGTAAATACAATGGAAACACAACAGGTCTGCGCCGTGTTGGGGCGAGACATGCGGGGCTAGAAAATGCCAGTGGAAAAGCACCAATAAACATCAGGTAGAGAAAGAAGGAGACATATACTAAAGATGGGTGATTACAATGTGTGAACAGCTGGGAAGCGGAGCTGGAAAAAATAATGAACGTTAACTTGCAAAGAACCGAAAACCAAAACTCACAAATCATAAACTAGACAAACACAGAAAATCCTGTGACTAAAGATAAGTGAAGCACATCAAAAACAAGGGAACAGGTAACAAGAATGGCCTACAAAATAATACAGTAAACTAAACTCTTCCAAAAAAAAGGTCACAGGAGAACCTGAGAAAACAAATACCAAAGCCCAACAACACCCCCTTCCCTCTTGCAAAGATTGTAAATTCCCTCCCCATTTTCATGTGTCATCAATGAAGATTCCTGCAGATCTCTACTGTTCTTAAGCTTTTAATACGAAAATAAATCAATCGACAGTCTCATTTCAAAACCGGTTTAACTGCTTGTTTTTTATTCTGTTGATTTAGGCTACGTTTACACTGCAGGTCTTAATGTTCAATTCTGATTTTTTTGTGAAATCTTTTTGCAAGGTCGTTCATATTGCCAGAGAAATCCGACCGGAATGTGACTTAATGTCTGAACTTCATGCATCTTGAACGTTTAAAATTTATAATTAAAACGTGCTTCCCCCTCTCCAGTGGGTAGAACAGCCCACCTGGATGGCAAACAGCTTCCGAGGAAGAACCGAGCTGCGTAAATTGCTTGTCTGATCTTTAATTTATCCTGTAAGACATAATAAATATTATGAAAGATGTTCATCAAACAAATGCAAGAAATATAAAAATATATTTAACACAGTATATACAGTATACACATTAAAACACCATTATGATACAAAACATTTGACGCAAAAATTAAACATTAATAAGACAGAAAAAGTATTTGAACTATTTCACTCAGAACTCCAACATGAAATCGTTTTGCAATTTTACTTGTTTTTGAGAAAGTGCAAAACAGCTCAGAGTGGGGTGGCTGTGGATCAGTGGTTAGAGCAGTCGTCCTCCAACTTGAAGGTTGGTGGATCGATCCTGGCTCGGGTTGTGTGAATGGGTGAATGTAAAACTTGTAGTGTGAAAGCGCTTTGAGTGGTCTGAATGACTAGAAAAGCGCTATACAAATACAGGACATTTACCATTTCCATTTACCATTTGAATGTGTCACACATGTGCATTAGAGGGAACAGTGCCTCCTTGCATTTAGCTCAGAGACTTTTTATTTTTCTTTGGCATTGAAGCCAGGTTAGTTTAAACTCGCGCTCTGCCATTTCTTTGGAAATGTTTTCAAAAACCGCACGGTTCCAATAAAACCCCTCGAGTTTGGCCTCAACACAACTGTGTCCCCAACTATTAAACTCAGACACTTCGGTTTCTCACATTGAGTGTTCTCCACGTCATCTGCTGTTACTGTTGTTTACTTTTTGATCCCGCGTCCTCGACGCAGATTAGTCACATATGTCACGTATTGATGACGTACAGGTCGGACGGAATGCAACCTGGCGGTTCAGACTGAAGTCGCATGCCAAAAGATCGGATACGTATCGGATTTAGGACATCATTCTGAAGTGGCCTGGGTCGCATTTGAAAAAGTCAGATCTGTGTCGTTCAGACTGTCATAAAAAAATCAGATACAGGTCACATAGGGGCAAAAAAATCGAATTTGGGTCACTTCAGCCTGCAGTCTGAACGTAGCCTTAGTTTTTGAGACAGTTTGATTCAATTGTGCTGTTTACGTGAACTTGTTTTCATTGTGAGATTTCTCGACTCATTTTACTTAGACTTTCTTTTTCTTTTGATCGCGACAAATGTTGCCTGTTCACTGCTGGAAAATGTTCACAGCTGTTTATTTTGTGGTAAATCACGGATGCTGTTGGTGTCGTTAGTGAGTTCTGGTGCAGAGAGGGAGGATGAAAGGAGAAGCATGTGTGTGAGAGAGAAGAAAGGAGACCAGAAGATCCGGTACTGGTCCGGTGGATGAGCTGCTCTGTAGTTACCTTTCAGTTTCAGTCTACATGAACCATTTTTTGTTGGCTAAAAAAATGGGACTTGTTGAACAGAACAGCGGCTCTTCTTCTGTCAGGTGTGCTTCACGATAACAACGAAGCGATTCACCCTCTGGGAATTTTTCACTTTCGCCACGAACAAGCTGATTTTATTTATCAATAAATGTTTTAGATCCTGCACAAATGAACTTATGAAGTAGTTGTTTGACTGGGGAAACTTGTATTATTTCATTTCTGCTAATGTGTAAGCACTTTGGGTGAAAACAAGGTAATTTATGTCTGGATACGTTACTTCTGGACACTTCTTGCTCACTTAGTATAGATCTTTATTGTCAATAAGCTTTATTTTCTCTTCGTATCTCACCTTAGTAATGTTATCTAATGTAGCTACATAATTTTGATACTTTTCGGATGTCTGAGAAACCCTTTTCTTCTCAATAACTATAAACAGAGGTTTGTGAAAGCACTTTGTTTACTTTGAGTATTCATCTAATATGGCTGCCACCGAGCTGGAAGGTGAAAGCTAACGGTCACGTGATCGAAAATTATCTATAACCATCTTCCTTTTCTCTCCTCCTCCCGTTGCTGCCGGGAGGCCAGGACTTAAACCCAAACACTCAAACCCTGACATTTGAGGTAAATCCTCAGGAGGCAGGTAAACAAACAAAAACCCACTTATTCTGACAATTTCCAAGCATTGATTATGAAATGTTTTGCCATCAGTCATGATTTGGCACAGAAGTTGATTGATAGATTTTGAAAAAGAAGGGCCAACACTGCAATTACTGACTCTTTGCATGAACATGATGTAACTGTCAATAAAAGCCTTTGCAACTTATGAAGTGCTTGTAATTAAACTTCAATACATCACAGAAACAACTGTGTAGATTTAGTGTGTGGAATGACTGTGTGGAAAGGTTACAACAAAACAAGAGGGTGGTTTTAACCACCCACCAGCCCGGCCCCATGGGCACCAGAGGACAAGCGTCCATGAGTCCAAGCACAAAGGACACAAGTTCAAATATTCAGAGGTTAAACCAGCATAGTACTGCTGCTAATGGACAAGCACAGAAATATCATAAATATAGTAATTATATGAGATATATTTATTTATATTTATATATTTATAAATTGCTTTCAAAAATAAACAGTGAAAGCAGTTGTTATATTTTGTTGTATTTTCTTGGAGGCCATCACATGATGACATGTACTATAAATACACAGTGATAGAAACCTTGCTAGTGTGTTCGATAACAGCTCCCATACAGTCATATGTCTAGACAGTTCCCTGACAACTCGGAATTATTATGAAATAAACTGTAACCAAATTACATTTAGTCTTACAGCATGAGCTTGTGAACACAATTCTTGAGGTTTGTACACAAGAGCCCTGCATATAAAGTAGGCTGCAGTCAGTACAACATGGGGGTGAAAAAATAACCCACATTTATTCACAATAGCCAATATGGTATAATGTCAGCTTCACATTTTTTGTCAAGAGTGCAAAATACCTAAAAAGCCTCTAAATCTGAATGTAAATTTATTGAGCTCAGTTTAGGGTATAATAGGAATTCTTAAGTCAGCTGGAATTTTTTAAGTATTTTTTAAGAACCTGGTACCCATTTATCTTTGATAATGTAGTTATACTGTAGTTATACTCACAGCACACAAAACATTTTACAGATGTCAGATACCTTTGGAGACTTTGATAATACGAGGGGAAAAAACTAGAAGCAAGAAACAATTTATTATAAACTTGAGCTCATTTTAATAAAAAAATATGAATTTAGAAAATCTCTCAACCATCACCAAGAGTTACACCGGTTGCTTGCTGAGTCTAAAGTGTCCACTGGGGTGGGTGTTTGAGTATTATCTGTGTGCTCGATGTTTAATATAGCAACAGTTTTATGACTCTCATTGGGAGCTTCAAAAGTTTTAATACTCGGCTCTAAAAAATGCATTTGAGCTAAAACATTTGGTATTTGATTGAGGTGTTGATTCACTTCTATAGTCAGTTAAATGACCATTCAGAGAACTGCTCATTTAAAGTTTAGATTCCATTTTTTTTAGCATCTTACTAAAAATGATGAGCTCTCATGGATGAAGTTAAGGTTAATGTGTTAAGTCAAGACAGGACCGGCCCTGAGCTGCATAGTACCCTAGGCGAAAAACGATTTTGGCGCCCCCTACTGCCCAGAACAGAAACAACGTAACTCAGTTACATTGCAAATATATTTATTTATACTAAAATGAACAGTAGAGATGATAGATAGATATACGTAGATAGATATTTAATTATTATTTATTTTGCTCTTTACATGAGATGAATGGTGTGTCCATCAGGTTGTCCAAAAAAAATAAATAAAAAAGGAGAATTTGGCACCCCCTCCAGCAGAGGGCGCCCTAGGCAATTGCCTGATCTGCCTATGCCCAGAACCGGCCCTGAGTCAAGATTTGCAATAGAAACTGAAAGTACTAGATGATAGTTTTATTAGTTAAATCCAAATGTAAACAGAACCTGTGCTGCTAATGAGACTCCTGTCATATACTGTTACTGAGCTCAGGAAGGAGTGATGGTGATTTTTATCAGTAACATTGAGGCTGTATAATGTGAAATTCAGGCAGCTCCTCTTGTGCTGCCAACACGCTGGTTGTGAGACAACCACTTCAACCACACTACCAACATGTAAAACTTCACAGGACAAAAATGGAACCAAATGCAACTGGTCAAGTGGTGCCTCTCTAGATGTTTCGTTGAATCGCTCTCATTGGCCAGTGGGGTGTTAATGTGAGTTTTAACTCCGCGATACAAAGCATGATGGGATTTTATCTCAGGCAGATGAAGGTCTGTGTGGGCTGAATGAATGGAGGTCGTTTACCTCAATAAGCTACTGATTTATCTGCACACCGAAGAGCAGCAGAGTCCTACACTTTATACTTGTTCACTGAAGTCAAGTAAGAGACCGTGTGTTAGAGAGTTGCATCAAACTGAGGCATGTGTGTGTGTGTTTTCTTCCAATTTTGGTTAAATATGAGTGGAGATAGTGGAAAAAAAAACACTTGAGCTGAAGCATCACCGGTAATATATTTATTTTCATCTATCTGAATTCCAAGTCAAATGAAACCAGCTGATTTTACCTGAATTCATCTATGATGACACACACACACACACACACACACACATACTCTCTCACACACTCATTTATGCCAACACACTTTTTTCGTGTCAGCGTTATGCAGAATGATGCTGTGCTGTGCTGATAGACAGCTAATGTTTCCAGCACAATACCCATTATAAAAGACAGTGGACAATGAAGGTTTGACAGTCTGTGTAAGTTATGTGTGTTTAGATGCTGGAGTGTGTGTGTGTGTGTGTATGTGTGCACGTATTTGAGTGTGTCCTGCTGCCATTTGATAAGCAGTCAAACAACTAACCACAGAAAATAAATTATATGCTTATACGAGAACACCTGACACTGTGAAACTGCAGCACAAACATAAATTTTGAGACGTTTGTATAATTGCAGTAAATAAATGAGTCACACAGACACACAAAAACACACGCATAACCCCCCATACACACACACACACACAAAATGACAAGAATGTTCTAATCACTGCTTGGGCGAGGAGACTTGTTGCAATTACTCCACATCACAAAAATCTATTTTCTAAGCCTACAACTTCTTTTCGCACCAACTCAGATGTTTAATTATTTGATGTCGAATGTCAATCTTTGTTAAATAAAAACACCTTAAATTTTATGTGAGTGAACAGAATCAGAGAGAAAAACAATCTGGTAAAAAAAAAAAGAAATAAATAAACAAGATTTGTCTTTTCATAATCCAAAAAGCATTTGAATCTTTGTGTTTTCAAGTTACAATTTCTGACAATATTTTGTCTTATTCTTCAACTTAGGTTATTAACAAAATAAGAAAAACAGTTTTAATAAAGTTTCCGTATAATTATTAATACATTTTACAGTGCACAATCCGATAAATGCACACAAAAATATGCTATTTAATTTTATGTCATTGCAAACGTTTTTCATTGTCATTGTCTGGTTTTCATTTGTTTTTCAGTTTTTCTTCTGCCTTGCTTTGTTGTTTTGCCCCAGTAACCCCTCCTCTCTGCAGTGGGAACAACACTCATGGATGTGTCCTGTTCGCTCTGCTATTCTACCTTTACACTAACAACTGCATCTAGAGTGATCCATCTGTCAAACTCTTCAAGTTTGCAGACGACAACAACAGTCATTAGCCTCTTCCTGGAAGAGACTGCATACAGACAGCACTGTGGAGGTAGTGGTGGACTTCAGGAGGAGACCTCCACCCCGTCCCCTATTACCATACCCAATAGTACTGTGTCTATGATGGACATGTTCAGGTTTCTGGGGGCCACCATCACCTGAAATGGACAGCCAATGTAGACGCAGTCATTAAGAAGGTCCAGCAGAGGTTGTACTTCCTGCTGCGGCTCAAGAAGTATAACCTGCCACATAAGCCACTGGTAAACTTCTGCACAGTGTTTACTGAGTCTGTCCTCTGCCAGTCCATCACAGTTTGGTTTGGGTCAGTAAGCAAACTAGACAGAAACTGCACAGAAGATCACTGCCCTCCATCCAGGACCAGGAATCCATCCGAGTCAGGAGAAGGACAGACATGATCAGCAGAAACCTTCTCACCCAGGATCCAACCTCTTCTCTCTTCTTCCCATCCAGATGGTGTTACAGGTCTGTCTACTTGTGTGAATTTATGTTAACTTATTTATATGTGTATATTTTCTTCACCTTTTTAAAATGATTTTATTGTTTTTGGAGTGAGCAATAATGTGCAGAAGTGAAGTGGAGTCAAAGTCCTTGTCTGTGTAACATTCTCAGCCAAATCAGCCTGACTTTGATGTAGTTGTGAAAGTAATTATTTTTTTGATTTTTTTTGTTTCAAAGTTCATGTGCAAAACATTAGGGTGGCCATAGCCTAGTGAGGAAGGAGATCATCGGTCAGGGTTTGATCCTCAGTCCTGGCATAGGCCACGTGTCAAAGTATTCGAGGGCTGAACCCTGACACTGCCCCCTGGGCGCTGGACTAAGTGGCTGCCCTGTCCTCATGGATGAGTCAAATGCAGAGAAATAATTTCCCCAAGAGGGATCAATAAAGTATCAAGTATTATTATTATGTGTTTCTTAGATAGTATCATGCTAATTTTAAATGTTTTCACATGTGATTTCCACATGTGAAAACAAGCTTGTCTGGCTGTCAGGGTGTGTTTAGACGTGTTTTAAACTGAGACGTAAATGATAATTTTCTAATTACTGCTTGAGCGAGGAGTCTTGTTGCGATATACGTACATGCATACTGTACATTGGGATTGTTTTTCATGAATAGAAGGACCTGAAGAAATAAAGTACAGAAGAAAAAAAAGAGAAAATTAAAAAAGTAATGTATTTACCAGGTTATTGTTTAACCCCTCATCGTACACTCTGCTGTAATTACTTCCTCGTGTGCATCCACATGTGAAAAACGTATTCAAATCATATTTATTTTTAATATGAGCTGTGATGTTTTTTTATGTTTTGGAACAAGAGTGTGTATATAGAACTAAAAGTCTTCAGCAACCTGCTTGTTGTCTTATTCCCGATGAGCAGCAGTGACAGTGTGACAGCTGTATCCATTTATGAAAAAAAAAAAACACATGAAAATACGTCTGTCAGCAGGATTGCTCTGACTGGATGTAGGAGCAGGTCTCAGCACTGGGACCAGCTGTCAGAGGTCTTGAGGCTCTGAGGGGGTGGGGTGGGGGGCAAGAGAGAGACACACTGAAAATCCCAAGCAAGCGTAAAGCCTGTCGGGTAGCAGACCCTAGAGCACATGGGGGAGAGTGTGGGAGTGTCCATGGAAAGTGTTTACAAAGACAT
Source organism: Pachypanchax playfairii (assembly GCA_006937955.1). Classification (NCBI taxonomy): domain Eukaryota; kingdom Metazoa; phylum Chordata; class Actinopteri; order Cyprinodontiformes; family Aplocheilidae; genus Pachypanchax; species Pachypanchax playfairii. The sequence continues at coordinate 1,524,250 of SSNP01000122.1, read as the reverse complement.
ACAGACTGTTTAACAGTAGATTACTGTGGTTTCACAGAAGTGACAGACGTTATAAATTGTCCAAGTGGGTTTGTGGGAAGGCGGCAGTGCGAGGTGATGTTAGGTTACACCACTTTACACCACTGAAAATGGGATAATTTATTAAGTTATTCAGTTCATACAGGAAAAAATTTATTTCTTAAGTCAAAGGATAATTAATAATCAGATGTATTAAGACTGAAAAAATCTTTTTATGATTAAACATTATAATGGATTTTTAAAAAATGTGTTAATAGTCAAGCCGAATATTTTATTATTGGTTAAAATAAACCAGGATATATGCAGATAAATTAAACGTTTTTTTTTTTATCCTCATTGTGGTCAAAGGTGAGATTTAAGATTGTCTCTTTTATTAGAGATCTCTTAATTAGATTAGATAATTAGATTGTCTACTGGAAACTTACACGTACATTTAGTTGCATTATAGCTCATTTCTATAGGAAAACAATCAAAATAATAAACCTTCATGTAAATGTAGGTAAGGAATGAGGAGGCGTCATGAATACATTTTTGAAATATTCTTTTTTATTTATTTTTTAACATGCAGTTATTTTCTATGATACATATCAAAGGCATTCATTGTTTAACATATTTTTTGTCTTATGCTGAATACTTTTGTTTCAGGGATTTTTCAGAAGGTTCTAGGACTGTAACAATACACAGATGTATCACGATACAGGGAGCAATATCATATCGCGAGGTCCAATATCGCTAATATCGATACAGTAAACATGTTGTACTGATCAACACAAGGCAGGGCAACATGCGCTCTAACATTGTACAAGAAAGGTTTTTCACTGAAAAAAAGTCTCCAAACTGAAAATACACGAAGCTTTATTAAAATAACTCTTTCATTTTGTGACATATTTGTTTTGCTAATAAAATACTACAAACTGATGTAAAAGTGAATGAGTGAGTTTGTGTCACTCTTTCTCAAAGCAAAATAAATATTATCCACAGATTTTTATTTTCTTGAAAATGCAAAACATAGAAAAGTTTTAATGTATCGTATCGTGGGATAATGTATCATGTATATGTTACATCCCTAAAAGGTTCTGCCATCTAACTTGCATCTTTTCAAATGTATTCCTAGTATTATAACTTATTTTCATGTTTTAAACTCATTCTCTTATCCTAAAACATACCGTGTCTTCCAAATTAACTGAAGGACGTCACTTGTGTCTGAATAGCACTTCTTTGATTGACAACTTTTATCAAACATATGACCAAAATGAATCTCTCAGTGGCAGTGCTATTATACCCTTATTATTGCTCTCATACGTGAGCAGGGTTTGTATTTTGAAGCTGTACAGTGAAGTACCTTCAGCTTGACAAACTGGGTTTGTTACCATGGTAACAAATCACATTTACTTACAGCAAAGATATGAAACTTTTCTTGATATGAACTTTTTCTTTTTAATCATCACTAACATTTGAACTATTTCTAAGCTGTTTTTACTTGGACATGAACAGCTAATACACATCAGTGTGTTCACGTTTCAATCTACATCCATCTTAGTTTTCCTTGAATTATCTTTTCCTTCTGCTTCCTGGTTAGTCCATCTGAAGCCTGCCATGTCTGTTTGTATGAACACTCACATATTCATTGACAATAAGATTGCATTTATTGTTGTTTGAAGCAAAATCTAAAGGAATGAGGGATGACTCAAGAGTTAAATACATTAATTAATTAATGTTATTAATAATAATGTTAATGCAAGAATTTATGTTAATGTTAACAAATAGATTAATTTTAAATGCTAAATTGAGTACCTCTGTTATGTTATTTTTATATACGTTATTTGGATCTTCTTTCAGATGATACTTAACGGTCCTGTATCATGAAAAATCAACTTTTTGGAGCTTTTAACCATGTTGTGATGCTATTTCTTTATTTAAAAGACCTCCAGAGTGGTTTTTGGCTTAATTCGTGCATTCCCGAGTAATCCTCCTGAAACCTGCGCTCTGAGCAGCTGCTTTACTCGCTCATGTAAAACGGCTGAATTGAGCCCCTCTACGTCACACTGTCGTATCAGGAAGTTCCTGACCAATCCCTGCTGCCCCTGTAGTAGGTATGAGGCGAGCTGCGAGAGTCCAAAACAATTTGTCAGGAGCTCATCACGGCAGATGAGCTGCTAATAAAGACTTATCAACTCTACCCTGCTAATCACATGTCAGTATGAATCCAGCTTGACAGCTGAGCTCCACATCACCGCAGCCCGTCCCACCACCAGATAACAGACAAAGTCACTCACCCTCACCTCACGGAGCTCCTGTTAGCCTCCGTGCTGCTTTATCCGCCTCATTAATCCAGCCTCAGACCTGTCTCTCTCTCTCTCTCTCTCTGTCCGCCTAGTTCTTGGCTGCTGGTCTCGCGGTCAGTGACTCCGATCACTGCCTCCAGAAACCCGCTCCTCGCCTACGACCTGTCTCACTTCACCCGTCTGATTCCAGTCTTGGTGTCATCTCCTGGGTTGGATCGCATCCAGTCGCGAGTGGACCGTCCTTTCCTCCAAACGCTCCTCACCTCTGACAAATTAGCACCTCCATTTTGTTGGATTTCATTAAAAAAATTTCTCGTCAAAAATGTGCATTTGGCTGCGAGAGTTACAGAAGTTTCTAAACAGACCAATCGGACTCACATTTGGGAGGCGGGGTTTTAGGTAAACCGAGCGTTTTTACTTCCTGATCACAGAATAACTCGAGAATATAAGTTATATTTCAGGACAAATGAAGTGAATATAACTCAAACAGTGATAGAGAATGGAAAACAGAATTATACACGTTCATGCCTGACACCAGCTTTGAACAAACCTCCTGCATGACCTGTGTGAAAGCAGTCACACAGGCCCTGTTATCTGACCCGCTACTGTTATCTGACTTACACATTCTCCCTTAGAACACTTTGTTTTCCTTAATCCAAGGTAACTGCGAGGTGCCAGCCGCTACTGGCTTGACTGATTTGGGAGTGATGATTCATTTTATCTGTTATTGCTGTTTCTAAGTGAATAAAGACACTGAGCTGAAGAGGGACCAGCAGAGTTGTTAGGGCTGTCTCGCAGAGATGCTGCAAGCGCTGATTCTCTCCTCGGATGAGTTTTGAACCAAACTTCTTGAGTGATCGTATTTCTTATATTTATAATAATGGAAGGTTTTGATAGAATAAGGAAAAAATCTAACAAACAGTACGGTTTTATCATATATGTGCCGATCCCAGACGTTGAAAACTGTAAAATAGCATGATACAGTCCCTTTAAACATTATTACACTTTGTTCTTATCATTTGTTCTTGTACTTCTTCTGAAACCTTTTCACCTATCTCCCCCTTTTCCACAGTTGTCCTACTTTTTATTCCCTGCTCTCCCTCGTTTGCTACTCCTCCAGTAATGTATCCCATTTTACCTCCCAACACCTCTCTCTAACTTCAATCCCCACCCTTCCTCCATAGATAGATGTATATTTACATACACCCCTTTTCTCAATTAACAACTGTTCCTCATCTCCTTCATCATCCTTCACTCTCTCTGTTCTTCCCTCCAGCTGTTCTTCATGTCCCTCCTACCGTTTTGGATCTCTTCACCTAATTTTTCTTCATCTCCTACTAACCTTGGACTCCAAGCAGACTCCCCTTTTTCCCCAGATTTATTCATTTGTATCCAGTCTTTGCTTGAGTTCACCATATTTTTGGCCTGCCACCTTTACAGAACAACCTTAATTTTTTCTGTCTTTACCTTTTCTTCTTACAATTTTGTCTCTTCTTTTTTGTCTCACACTTTATATCACCTCCCATTTTTCTTGTACTTCCTCCGTTATGATTTTCCTTTGGCTAATTGCTTTGGTGTAAAAGCTCATAGATCATCTCAATATGTGCTCACACTAGGACTTGACAGCTGCTGGTGTAACCCCACAGGTAAAAAGCAAATCCAGGGAGGAGGAAAAGAAATCTTTATAAGAAAAGTGGTGGGGAAGTTACACAAAGAAGTGGAAAGAGAAGAAATGGGTGTGATGGGTGAGTCTTTTAATGCAATGAACTCTCAACCGAGGCACCGTTTGTTCTGGATAAATCACCCGTTTTTAATTTTAAAAATTTACAATAGTTTTCATAAAATCCAAATACTTATTGTTGTTGTATTTAATCAGAAATTTAAAAAAACACTTGTGAAAAAGATAGTGTGTTTAACATTGTCCTTCTGTCACACTAACAATAGCTGTTTTCATAGCATTTAGCAAATATAGATAAGCATGATAAAGGAAAATTTATTTGGTCAAAGTTTTATAAATTTTGATCAAAACATTACGTTTGTAACTGTATTCAGTGTAGAAGCAAATCTAGATTTTATCTCACACAATAAAGTCATGAAAGCATGACATATTCAAGTTGTTCTAATAAATGTTATTTTATTGGATTGCAGAAGGTAAAATTACTATTTCTATTACTATTACTATAACTCTATTTAAAGGTGGTATATGGAACTTGGAACAGAATAACACGGCACAAAGCCTTCAGCCATCTGGATGCCAGGCTCGTTAATCCCCCCTTCCTCCCCGCACGCGCTCTCCGACGCTCAGGTAGATCAATATTCCTCACCAAACCCACTCTGATCCCCGATCCAAGCAGGACAATAAAATATCATGAGTTCAGCTCCTAATCATGCTCTCCAGCCCCGCTGATCACACACTGACTCTGATAAAAGCAGCTCCTACCTGTTTATAGCTCAGTCATGGATTCAGTCCATGACAAAGAGCTCATAATTGTCCCGCGGCTCCAAAACTTCCTGCAGTCCCTCTTAAGATCCTCTGTCCTCCTCACACACCATCCTGCATGCCCCACTTATCCAATAAAATAAAAAAAGCAATAAAATCCTCTGTGGTGTGTCTTCCAGTCGAAAAAGTGGCCCAAAACGTTCATCCACTTCAGCAACATGTAGCTCCGTGTTAGCTAGCAGCTAATGAAAAATGTTTCCACACAGAACTTGCTCGTCACACGGGAAACCCCAGAGGAAACCCCTATGGCAAGTAAAAAAGGTATTTAATCACCACGTATCCCCAGTGCTTCCAGCTGCTTGACCTGCAGACTCCACAGTACCAGCCTCACTGTGCTGGATTATTTACGGTATTAGGCAACCCAAAATGGTGCCCGCTGCTCTGCCAGCTATTGGCTGGTAGATGTAAACAAAATGCCAACGTCATGCCCATCAAAATTATTATTTTATAATATTTTACTTCAAATATAATTTTTAAAGGAAATGCTGTATTTTCATTCTATAACCCTCTAAACACCCCGTGGAGGTATTATTTTGTTAAAAATATTGCTTTTTTTTTTTTTTTTATGGAAATATTCCATATACCATCTTCAATAGGGATTCACCAAAATGAAAATTATTGGCCAAAAATGAAAACCGAAAATGAGGAAACCAAGGCTGAAAACCGAAACACCAAAAGAAATGATTGTCAATTAACAAAACATAACAAAATTTCTAGCTCTGAAAAATAAAAATTGCGGAAAGATCTCCAAACACTGGACCTCGGCTTCTGAAGGTAATACAGTCATCTTCATTGTGGAAAGATTTTCTAAGTGTGCACATTTTGTTCCTTTACCCAAACTTCCAACAGCCTTTGTTAATAAAAAAAATGTTTTTCACTACCACTCGGAGCATCAGCAAGTCTCATCAGGTTATCACTAACAAACCAATGGACAGACTGAGACTGTCAACCAGGAACTGGAAGCTGCCTTCCACTGTGTCACTATGCACAACCCCAAAACTCCCAGCTGGTTTGGATCAGAATCGGAAATATTGGCCACGTATCATTTGCACAATGCATGGAATCTGACTTGGAAGACAGCATAGATACTTCTCTCACATAGACAGTCATTTTTCAGGCACCAAATTTGAGATAAGAATCTTGAATAAAAAGAGAATGACATATGAGGATAGGGAGGAAGAAAAAAAATCCTCTCACCCAGTACCCTCAGGAGGCACTGCACGGGATCACAAAAAGACAAGGGAAAACAAGTATCACGTGACATCGGGAGGACGTCAAAAAGTGCAATGTGTAAATGTTCAATGTGGATATGTGTGTCTTGCTCCATCAGGCGGTGTTTAAATTCCTCTCAATCTCAGTCCAAAGATACTGCGTGACAGGATAAACATCAACTGTCTTTGAATTTAATAGCCCCAGCTCAGGCATCTTCAAGGTGGGGGAGATGAGAAGGGGCAGGGAGTCTTGTTAGCATATTCCCCAGGGAGTTTTGAGTTGTGTGGCCTCCAGGCCAGCCAAAATAAGATAAGGCAGATTAGGGCAGACGGAGGAATTTCAATAGCCTTCAGTGCTTTTGGACACTTGAACGGCGAATCCAAACAGCCAAATCACATTAAAACAAGCCAATCAGTCAATTCTCCTTGCCAAGCCAAACCAAAGTTGGCACCAATCTTTCCAGTAAAATCCAGCACCGCAGCTAAACACCAGTACTCAGATTCTTTAGGCATTGACTATAATCCATTGTAAGAAGTTTTGTACCGATCTGATCCAAACTATGTAATTAACAGCATATAGTGTTTTTTGTGATGTCCAAATTTGTCGCGCAGTCAAGACCACGTCTCCTCGTGAAAACAGTTTTTTTTTCATAAAATCTTGGACCAACCTGTTTTCTCTTATCTGGCACAATTTTGAAGTTGATCAGGTCAGGAATGTCATAGATACACACTTACAATTGTAACTTGACACTTCCAGTTCCCAGTGGGCAGGGCTAAATTTGTTTTAAAATATGAATATACGGCTTTAATCAGACACCCACTCCCATCATCCACAAACATTTTGGTGAAGTTCTTGTAATTTTTGTGTGAGTTATTACAATTTATCTTCTGATGGCATGACGTCAAAGTTTGAAGTTATGCCTCACCCATAGCATAATACTTTTTAAAAGTCTTGTGATAACTTTTAACCCCCCATGCCTTGAGACTGTACTGACCAAGGTTGGTGTTGATACGAAAAAAATTATAGGAGGAGTTTGTTCAAATAGGAGGTGCAAAAATGCCAAATTCACTCCGTTTTTTCAAGATGGCCGATTTTCTATTGCGTTTTTGCCATACCTCCAAGAGACTTTTTGTCTGCAGTTATATCATCTATCAACTTAGCAAATTTCAAAGCTGTACATAAAAGCAGTGGAATGTGCACTTCCAAAAGGTGGCATTGCCTGCAGTACTCAGGTAATAATGGAGCCTCCTCTTCTTCAATAGATGTCTCATATTTTCTTTCTGAGCTCCTAAGACAGCTCTGGCCTTTGTTTAATCTGGTCAGTGTGGTGTACACAATACCAAACTACCCAAAAGCTCATTTGTTCCATTTAAACTGGCTGATGAAAAGCTTGAAGGCATCAAAACATTTGTTTTGAAACTGAAAGGTAAATGGACCCAAATGCAGGCAGGATACTGCAGGGACTCAGAGATTATAACACAAACACTTTTAATAACTAAAACAAAGTGCTGACGTGGCAGCAAAACAACTTACAAGGACTGAAATCATCATAAGGCAGGTTGCATAGCTTTAGGAACTGACAATGAGAAGAGACCAAGGAGTATTAATACAGGGACAAGATGATTACTGATAAAGTAAGAGCAGAAGAAGAAGGCAAAGGAACTAACGTGGTGACTGACAATCAGGTGCGACAGATTAAGCAAACTGAGGAAAACATGACAAAAAAGAAAACACGTGAAGCAAACTGAATCAGTCACCCAGAGAACTTTAGATACATACAGAACAACAATGAATAGAAAACTGTGAACAAAACTGAGATAACCTGTAAATTCAGTCCACACAGGCACAGATATTGAACACATTGCTCATCCAGTTCTTTCAAGCCCAAACTTTTGCCTTTGAACAGGCTTGTCTTTACTTTTGTTTTTTATAATTGGTCAAGTAAATAAAAAAGTACAAGTTATTTTCAAAATAATTTTTAAATTACAGGGATCATGAATATTTGTCAGCAATTTTGGTTTGTGTTTTTTTACTTTCAGAGCACTTTGTATGTTAATGGTAAATTCGGGTGTTTTTTGTGTTTTCCTGTTTTGTTTTTGTTTTCTTTAGGAAAAAGCATTTCTTTCTCACAAACCTTTTTCCTGGTAAAGATTTAGCCTTTTTTTGCAAGTAAGACAGTGCACAGGAGGTCTTATTTTTTGGCAACTTTGTGCCCGCTCATCCCTCTCCTACAAGCATCTGTCTCATGAAATATATTTGTGAAGGGTTCCTGTATGAACACTCACCGGCTCATTGACAGCCTCACTCACTTCCTGAAGCACTCCGGGGCTATTTAAGGCGCAGGAACAATTCTTATGATGTGTGACCAAGCACAGGGAAGCAATGGGCACATAGAAAGAGAGAAACAGGAGGTAGAAAACAGTAAGCATCAGAGTTGTACAGCAGGAAGAGAAGGAGTTGGATGGAGAAGCCAATGAGAGAGCAAGATTTAAGGGGCAGTGTGGACAGGTAAGGGGAAGAGAAGGGTACGCTGAGGAATATGTCAAGGCAGATAGATGAGAGTGTTAGGAAGGCAGAGGGTGAGAGGGTGATGTGAAACTCTGAGAGCAATGGGATTGAACTGTGAGAGGAGAAATGATGAAAGATGGAGATTAAATGTGGTAAAAATTGGTGGGGAAGTTGGGTGCTAGATGCAAAGACTTATGGCTTTTTTTTGCCTGAATTCATGCAGACCCTCTAAAAAACCACTACAGTGTAGTTATATAAGCACAAAAAAGTCACTCCCAGTTGCCACAGTAACCACTGACACACACCATGGTAACCAAGGTTACAACTGTACAGTTTTGTCTTAGATACAGTCACGTCAACATGCAGAATTCTGAAATTAATATTGCATTTATATCGATATCTGCACTGCTTTAACAAGTGGATGTATCTATTAACTATACTTGATCTTAAGACCAGACCCCATCTGCTAAGTGTGAATGCACAAACCCACTAAATAATCTCACTACTTTTCCACAATATGATTGAAAAAAATTGCACAGCCATAATCACAGCTGCATCTCTCAAACATTCCCACTTGGCTCTCAAAAGAGAAACAATGCACTTGTCATTAAATGCCTTTTATTTGCAGGTCTTACCCCTTTTATTGTATCTGTCTTCATTTGTCAGAATCTACTTTCCCTTCACTGTCCAAAAAATATCCTGTCACAGGGCTTCCCTCGCTTTTTCACATCATTAATTGAGTCTAAAAATGATGACTTGGCCCTGACTTCGCCTGGTGAAACCCTGTTTGTCAATTGTTTTGGACAGTTCATTAGACACGCTGATTAGGAGAGGAATCTCACTAATTAGAAAATTTAACAAGGCAGAACATCCATAGTGACGCTGAGGCTCTCGTTTTGAGGTCCCCCGGGTTTGATAGAGCATAGGAACTTCTTTAAGTTCACAGTAACAAACAAGTTTGCTGATTTTATATTGACTTTGTTTGCTGAGGCTTTTCTGAGATAAATACTTTATCAAACCTCAGTTCAGTAGGCTGAACACAGAAAAGTTAGCTATTTATTTATCACAGTTATTGATACACTTCAGGGCTTTTTGAACCATGTGAATGGGTATTACAGTAATTACCCTGCCAAGAGGTAATGTGTTTCGCCAGGGTTTGCTGGTTTGTTAGTTTGTCTGTTAGCAAGATAACTCAAAATGTTACAAATGCATTTTGATTACATTTTGAGGAATGGTCAGAAATGACCCAATAAAAAATTGAGTAGATTTTGGGGGTGGTCCGGATCACTTCCTGGATCCAGGAATTTTTTTAAAAGGTTCTTCCTCATTGATAAGGATGTTTTTAACATATCTTTGTGTAACTCCACAATAAATGGTCCAGGTACTCGATAAAAAAAAAAATACAAGGCGATTTTCCAATGGCAGCAATCAGTGAATACATCATCAAATGGTGCTTAGCTGGTCACGTGATGCGGGGCCGGACAAACACATTCAGTGTGACCTTTGGATCTATAGGACCTGATGCAGTGATTGCCACTGCAAAGTTTTCTAACATAAAGTTGATAAAAACATGTTCCCAGTGCTGCTTTTGTGTTTGGCAGTGTGCCAGATCATTCAGTGGTTGGAGTGTTGTGGATTGTCAGGGGGAAACAAAGCAGCACTTGTAAAAAGTGAGAAGACATGCAACTTGTTTCTTTTTTTTTGCGGTGGTGTCACTAATGAATTCAAACTGTAGATAGGGAGAATGTATTGGCCTTTTAGTAAGGGATAATGCCCAACGAGCTGTCCATTATCAGAAATTAATGAATGACGCATAGGTGGTTCACACCTCTGCGTTGTCCATTAATTTCTGATAATGGACACCTTGTCAGGCATTATCCCACTTATACCATGGTCACTTACGAAAGGAATAAATATTAAATCAATTATTAATACTTTAAAGTTGTTTTTTACCAATAAAATCAAACATTTTTCACGAGAAGCAGCTCAGCGAACTATTTAAGGCTACGTTCAAACTGCAGGCTGAAGTGACCCAAATTCGATGTTTTTGCCCCCATCTGACCTGTGTCTGATTTTTTATGACAGTCTGAATGACACAGATTTGATTTTTTCAAATGTGACCCAGGCCACTTCAGAATGTGGTCCTAAATCCGATACGTATCTGCGGCTTCAGTCTGAACCACCAGGTCGCATTCCATCCGACCTGTACGTCATCAGTATGTGACATACGTGACAAATCTGCGTCAAGGATGCGGGATCAAAAAAGAAACAACAGTAACGGCAGACGACGCGGAGAACAGTCACTGGAGGGGTGTTATCAGAACCACGCAGTTCTTGAAAACATTTCCAAAGAAATAGCAGAGTGCAGGTTAAATGAACGTGGTTCCAATGCCAAAGAAAAATAAAAAGTCTCCGAGCTAAATACAGTGAGGCACTGTTCCCTCTAATGCACATGCGTGACACATTCAAGATGCATTCCATTCATACAGCAAGTCACATTCAAGTCGCATTTCACTGGCAATATAAACGACCTTGCAAGTATTTCACAAAAAAATCGGAATTGAGCATTAAGACCAGCAGTGTGAACGTAGCCTTATTGTGGCTGATGATCTTGTAAAATAATTCATAACCATCAAATTTATAAACTTATTATAAAAGCATTTAACTAGCATTAGCATTAGATGGTCAAAAACACAACACCAAATCAAGCTAATATTGTTCTAAGGGAGTAAACTGAAAACCTCTAACAATCTTTGTCATTTAAAGATGGAATATGGAACTTTTTCATAAAAACCAATATTTTAAAAAAAAATTGCCTCCATAGGGTGTTTTGATGGTGTAGAATGAAAATACAGTATTTTATTTAGAAACTATTGTTGAGGTAAAATGTAATAAAATAGTTTATTCTGATGGGCACAACGTTGGCATTTTGTATACATCTACCAACCAATAACGGGCAGAGTAGTGGGTACCATTGTGGGTTGCCTAATACAGTGAATAGTTCAGCATGGCGAGGCTGGTGCTGTGGAGTTGACAGGTCAAGCAGCTGGGAGTAGGGATGGGTACCGAATTCGGTACTTTTTAAGGCACCAACCGAATTCTGTGGCACCGACAGAGTACCAATTCACGTGATGTGAAATGGTACCTTGTTTCGGTACCTGTCCATCCAGTGTTTCCCCTACGTTACCGTGGCGCTGCGCCACGGCTGCAAAATGCCGAGATTTATTTTATTTTTTCACTGCTTCTGGAAGCAGCAGCAAGAGCGTCTCTGCTGTTGGACGTGAACACAGTGTGCACACAGCAAGGATCAGCTGTTTCAGTCAGTCAGTGTAGAAAAGCGGAGAATGCTGAACCCACAGCGTAACATCCCGCCACCCACCCACCCACCCACCCAGCCCTCTGCCTCCCTGTAGTTTGTGCTTAAAAAGGTAAAACATGTGCATGTATGTGTCAGCGGACCTGTCGCTTACATTAAATGCGAACTGTACGTGTAACATTACTTTCACTGTGTAAACATTCGAAGTGAAGAAGGAAAAAAAAAAGATTTGCAAGGAGTTATTTCGTAGCAAATCTATTAATCATATTCTCCTAATGATGAAGAGAAAGAAGAGACAGGTGTGTGTGGATGTGTGTGTGTGTGTGTGTGTGTGTGTGTGTGTGTGTGGGTTTGTATTTCTGACCTCCTGGGGACCCATTTCCTGACTTTTACTATCTTTCTGGGGTCCGAGGGTTCTTGTGGGGACCGAAGCCTGGTCCCCATGGGGGGGACTCCCCTTTTTAGGGTTAGGGGTTAGGTTTATAGGTATGGTGTGAATAGAGTTTTAGTTAGTCTTAGGGTTAGTTATAGATCAGTAATGGTTAAAGCCATAGTGCGTAACTTCTGTAACTTCTGTCGCCCCCTAGCGGAATTTTTGCGTCATTACAACAATAAAGCTGGCGCTTCCATATGACGTAAGCCCAGCTGCCACCGCTTTATCTCTGCCGTTGTTATTCCAACCAAGCTTCAAATTCAGTCTGTTTACTTTACCTGGCTCTATATTTGTTTCAATAAATATCATTTCATTGTTGAAAAAATCAAGAGAAACCAGTAAAATATAAAAATACTGGTAAAAAAAAAAAAAAACCTTCAGAGTTCAGGTTGGATTGTTTACAGGTTTGATTGTTCACTTTAATCTACATTTAACAGTTTGGTGTTGAAATTTATTAGTCAGCTGTTGGGGCCACAATGATCTATTTGTCTTATTCAGTGAATTTTTTCAGTTTTGACACGATGCAGAATCCTGCAGTGAGCTGCTCTGATCTGACTGACTGAAAAACCGTTACACTGGCAAACTGACAGACACAAACTGACAGACACAAACTGACACAGATAGAGACAGAATCAGCTGATCAGCTGGAACTTCGGCGCTCTGGGTTTCATCTGGTGCACATTTTATATTTTGACAGTGTGTGCGGACCTGCGGACCACTTATGCACCCCTGAACATCAGCCAGATCTCTTCTCTCCACCGAGGAAAAGCGACGCCGATACAAATTCGCGTTTGCCTTCTCCTTCGGTCACTTTCCTTCTTAGCCAATAGTCCCTCTGCCGAACGTCCAGGAATTTATTTTTTTTTCGTGGTAGGATCCACTTCCCGATAAGTGTCTCTCGGCTGTTTATTTGGATTCTCCGCCATGTCGACCTTCACGTTCTGCCGGCTGCTACGAGACACTGCGTTCTATTTCTTATTATTTTTCTTGTTGTGACATAAAAGACGTAATTTCATGTGCGACAGCGCGGGAATGTCGCAAGTCGACACGCAAAGTAAAAATTATATATATTGAAAAATACCATGAGATGTTTGAGGAGCCGATCGGCTTAATCTGCATTGTGTCATCTCCTCTGATAGTGGCTTGGCTGAAACGGACATTCACCTCATATGCAGCCCTCATATGCCCTCCCCCCACAACCAAGACCAACTCCCTAAATCCCTAGAACTGTATGACACTGACTGGGCACTGATGAGCAGCGCCCCCCCCCCCCCCCCCCCCCCCTCACACAGATACACACCATTGAGGGACCACGTTCCTGATTGACCCCCTCATCTGGCCTCCACCTCTGCCCCCGTCGATTCAACCAGGACCATGCAATGAGAAGCAATATTAGGGAAAAAATTCTTATGTATTCTTTCTTTTAATGAGCAGAAGGAGGTCAACCACTGATTGATCCCAAGCCTCGGCAGACCATGTGCTGAAGTATCCTTGGGCACAATACTGAACCCCAATTTTGCTCCCCGGGCACCGTACAGCTGGCAGCCCTCAGCTGGTCCTCAGAAATCAGTCAAATACAGAAATAATTTCCCCTAGGGGATAAATAAAATATCAAATGTTGGTATTCTAATGGCTATTGATATTAATTTAAAAAAAAAAACTTTAGTAAAATTGTATCATGGGTCTGGCCTTTCTGACATGTTTTCAGTGTCTCTGTGAGGTTTTTAGGAATTTCAGGCAGAGGACCAAATCCTTTATTTGAGGTGACAATGCAATATTTCAGAACTTAAAGAGGTCCTGTTTTCTATTTGTCCCCTCCAAACCCATCACCCTTTTTTCTATCTATAGATTTGCCACTTTAATAAACCACTTCCAAGTACCAAAAGCTTTACAGTTCAAAACTAGGTTTATTTTCCCCACTTAAAATAAAATTGCCAACATATTAATAGAAGAAAATTAGAACAGTAGCTTCAATCCGCTGCTAGTAAGCAGGAGACTTTCTGCACCCTGCAGCACTACAGTCAATGATGATTGATTACTCCGTCACAGTCTCATAACTGCATTCATTATTTCTTTCAGAGTCATTTTCTGACCCAAGAGCAACAACCGACCAGCCTTTTTACACGTTAGAACATTTATAGGGAAAATAAAATGCTTCTAAATCCTCTTTTTAAGGGTATTAAAAAGCTGTAGTTCAGTCCAGGCTATCTGTACTTTCATAAACATTTCTGAAACATATATGTGTCAGTCTGTGGTCTTTCATGGGTGGTAATTATCTCTGTACTCTTCATGCAGGTCAAAAGGTTGCAGCTTTCCAAAAGCCACAGAGAAACACAATGTCTTGTGTTCTTTGAGTCGGCAGGATCTGACTTCCTCTGTTGTACAACGTACTTAATTGGGTCTTTAAGCGTTCACGTGGCAGCAAGTGGTAATTATAATTCAGCATCCCACAGCCACTTTAAAATACATAGTTTGCATATAAAGAAAGTTAATCAGCAGCCTGGAAACTTCTGTTTCTCTACTCTTATTAGCAAACAGCTGAGCACACACACACACACAAATAAAGACATTCTCTCATAATGATAGAAAACACACGTCCTGGCTTCTTCTCACTCCTCTCTTCTCCTTAGTGCATTGATCTTTAGTTGAAAACACACTCTGTCTTTCTTTTGTTCACATGTAACATTTTGACCACAAGTCCACACGCCTCAAGTCTCACCGTCAGTAATTGTCACAGTAAGTATCTTCTTATTAGGAGCAAAACTTGTGTATTGAGAACATAGCAGTAATGATGAATGGTGCAGCGTGGGAAGTACTTTGTCCAACTTTCTGTTACTGTTCTATCACCAAACCATCTGCTTCATTTGGCAAGAAGGCAGCTCACTATGGTCTCCTTCTACCCACTGATGGTTATCACTTGTTAACAGAGATATCAAGTCAGGAAGTGCTCTGAAATGTTGAACGGATGGTTGAGATGTAATTAAACAGGTTGTGGTCGAGTCCCTTGTCCAGGAAGCTCCAAGTCCTCACTGCACCTCTAGTTCTACAAAATGTCCCAAGTCCTTTTTACTGTGTCTCCCCTCTTTCAAGCTTAATAAGACTACATGTATCATATTTGATACATCTGTTCACTTTAACAGGGTCAGTACTTTCTACAAAAAACATGTTGAATCCTTTTACACATCTTGTGCCCTCTACAGATGCCAAGTGCCTATTTTGATATTATTTTTGTTATTATTATATTATTATTTGGTTACATAATACATATAACATACACACTTATGTATTAATACATTATTTTAAAACAAGCAGGAATGGAATTTACATCACTTGCTCTGCTGCTGCTCCCCCAACAGGTGACTGCAGATGTGATCACACTCTCCATAACAGACTTATAAAAGATCTATAACATCTTGATACTGTACAAGCACTGAAGAACCTATAAGCTTCCTCTAGTATATTACTAAAATACTACCCTGTACAAATGGCAAGGTTTTCCTGTGGCAACCTCTTGCCTTCCTAATTTCCTTTCCTCTTTCTTCCCTATTCTTTCCTCCTACTTCCTGTTTCTCAGTTAAGAAGTGAGTAGTACCTTGTAGCAAAGTTGTTTGAGAGGTTTTAAATGTGTGCTACCTGTATTGAGAATAAGGTTCAGTCACTAGCACCCTTCAGACTGTCTCCTTCCACAACATTGGTCCTTCATATATTTAGATTTTCATGGGGTTTCCACCCTCAATACACTCAGAGTGACTCTATTAGAGTCTTCTAATCTTCTAATCCAACACGTTTCGATCTCACTGTATCTGATAGAGATTTATACTGACTCCTGAGTTTTCTCATGTGTTCTCAGCCTGCTACAACACTAGACAAAGAGGAGCAGCCATTTTAATTCATAATATAAATGTTACAGTATTAAAGACAGTTACAGACCCTGGGGTAGATTTATAATGATTAAAATATCAATCCATAACCTAAATTTGCATATTTTAAGCTTTTATGGACCAAATGTTGATGACCCCTCATTCTCTCGTGTTTTTTTCACTGCTCTCTCCGAGCATCAGATTATTCACTGATTCTGGAGGGTGATATCAACTTTGGTTTAAATAAAGAACTGGACAGGCTGAATACAACAGAGACTCAATGCTGCTGGAGGTCCTCCAGTTTAGTCAAACGGTAAATGAATGATTACAGTCTTTGTAATGCATGATGATCTCTTCACCCCAAACTTAGGAAATATACTTTTTCTCACATCTCCATCACTCCTACTCTTGTCTTGATTACTTCTTAGTAAATAGCTCACTACTGAGTGACATTTCAAATACTGAGATTCATCCTGTAGCTGTCAGCGATCATGCTCCATGTGTCTTTAACTCTATTAAAGAAGAAGGTCAGTAAACCAATTAGAAACTGGAGGTTTAATCCATCATTATTTAGAGATAAACTTTTTTAAAGAGTCCCTTCCATTAAAAATGTTTTTTTCTGAGGTTTCTGTTGAATATTTTAGCTCCACAGGTGTTCTTACCTTCATAGTGGGTGTGAAAACAGGTCAACAACTTCTCTTTAAGTTTTAATCTCTCAAACTACGCAGGTGGCGATAACACCCGAGTTCTCCCGAGTCCGAACGGCCTGTATCTGTTTCGTCACAACTCCTTTGTTCGTTAGTATTCATCAGCTCCAACAGTTGAAACCACGCCTAGCATGCTGCTGGCTAAAAGCTGTAGCATAAGACGTAACAAAACAGGAAGACATGACGTCTGATGTTGCCATGCGCAGTGGGGCAGGAAACAGTATACCTTGCTCTCATAGGCTAGTTTGTTAGCTAATCAGAGTCCAGCAAATTCGAATAATGAATATAAACGAGCTGCTGCTCGAGGCCTGACGGAAGGAGCCGGAACCACCCGAATTTTAATGCAGACAGATTGAAAGGTCTGTTAATAAGTGTTTCCTGACGTGTTTTAGATATAACCCCGGGCTCACACTGCATCCGGATCCGGTCCGGTGCGGACCCCGCAGGTATTCCATTAGATTAAAATCCCTTTTGAAGGCTCACAGTAGCTCCGTGCGGTGCAGGTCCGGTTACGGGGGCCGTACGGCACTACGGAAAGAATCCGCAAGGTTCAATTTTTTCCGGACGCCGGAGTCACTCCGCGTCAAGTTTGATGAAATCTGATGAACTATACAGGAAGTGTGGCTTGAACATCCGGTGTTTTTTCAAAATAAAAGAGTGTACAAACAATTGTAACTTGACTCTTCTTTTTAGACAGCACACGCACTAATAGGAAATGTAAACATTACATCACACCCGGTGACACAGGGTCCCGAAAGCCTGCAGCACAACACATTTTCACACATTTGCTAAATAATGGACGTGTTCTCGTGTGAAGTCCCGACAAAACGATAACCCACGTGAACTTCTGTTCTCGCGGGTGACGTTTTACGCACCCAGCTCCAGAGCTGGCCGCACTCCCTATCCGGAGCAGATGTGAGTGGTAGCTTGCGGAAAAACCGCACCGAAGCCGTTCCGTAGGCAGTGTGAGCCCGGCGTAACCGGACCCGCACCGCGCGGAGCTACTGTGAGCCTTCAAAAGGGATTTTAAGCTAACGGAATACCTGCGGGGTCCGCACCGGACCGGATCTGGATGCAGTGTGAGCCTGGCGTAAATGTTTCATATTACTGGTTAATACTTAAGAAATAATCATAAAGTCTTGAAATTTGTATGAAATAGTGTCTTTAAGTATTTTAAAAACAAGTGGTCTTCATATTTAGAATGTAACAATTTACCAGGAACATCAATATCTTTGCTCTGGGAGGCAGGAAAAACAGTGATGAGAGGTAGAATAATCTTTTTCTCCTCATAACAAAAGAAAATAGAAAACGAAGATATTCAGGATTCAGAGGAAAATATTAAATATTTAAACAAAACCTACGTCTCTTTAGGAAGACAAAATACTGAGCAAAATATGAAAAATAAAAATGAAATAATGAACCAAAAAACTAAATTCTTAGTACATTCTTGGAAAATGTTGAATACAGTAAAAAATCAGGTCAGTTTTTAGCCCAATTGTTAAAACTACATAAATTTGTGCTGTTCAGGATATAATAATGTCTCTGGTCCTGAAAGAATTAACAACACTTTCAGAGACTTTTACAAGACTTTATATAAAATCCATCCAATGAAGAGACTGATCACTTTCATGATACATCTTAAAGTGTCAAATAATGAAACAACAACCCAATCATCATTAACATGAACCAGTGGCGGCCGGCCAATAGAGGGCGCTAGGGCGCCGCCCCACCACTTGCCACTCTCCACAAAAAAATAAAAAAATGCTAATAAAATACTTCAAAATATACGGGTATATTTTTCTGATACAAATATGATATATATTACATAGTTTGTGTGTTTAAAGTTATTTTATTCATCCATGCTGTCTATGGTCAGAGCCTACGGTTATTGGTCACGTGTTTCCCTCGTGTTTCCACTGACATGAACTGAACTCCAGGATTCCCCTAAAATCATCTCACATAAAAAGGCTCCAGGTCCAGATGGATTCCCAACAAAGTTCTATAAAGAATTCTTGACTATTCTGGTACCAACATTCCAGCGATGGTGCTGGAAATAAAAATAAATGACAGAAAAACACCAGATATGAACACTGCCAATATTAAAACCAAGTAAAGACTCTGTATTTTCTTTGTGGTTATTTCTTAAGTATTAACCAGTAATATGAAACATTTTATGTCTAAAAAATGTCAGGAAACACTTATTAACAGACCTTTCAATCTGTCTGCGTTAAAATTCGGGTGGTTCCGGCTCCTTCCGTCAGGCTGCTTCAACTGCTTCATCAGCAGCTTGTCCATATTCATTGTTCGAATTTGCTGGACTCTGATTGGCTAACAAACNTAGCCTATGAGAGCAAAGAATACTGTTTCCTGTCCAGCTGTGCATGGCAACGTCAGAAGTTGTTGACCTGTTTTCGCACCCACTATGAAGGTCAGAACACCTGTGGAGCGAAAATATTCAACAGAAACCTCAGAAAAAACGTTTTTAATGGAAGAGCCTCTTTAAAAATACTTTAAATACATTAAACTTTGGCAAACAGTTTTGTCAAGTTCTTGTTTGTATTTTGGTTGTTTTTTGCCATTTAGGCCTATCACTAGTCATAATTGAAAACACATTTCAAGTGTGGTCTTAATAAAAGATAAAATATCATATTATAGCATACAGCAGCAGTGATGGACAGGTGGTGAGGTTAGTCACCTGGAAGAGGCTTGGTTGTAAGGCTGACAGAAGGTGTTGCAGCATTTTCACACACACATTAAAACCCACAGAGACAAACATATTCAGCTTTAAGATTATATACATTCACCGAACATACATAACAAGCTTAAAAATGTAATATTCCTAATGTCACTGATGAAACGTATTGATTTATGTAAAACGTTTATTTAACAAATCATGTGCACAAATGGTGAAACACACAAAGTGTTTTGAAAAGTTTTGAACAGATTAAGAGAAATTGATTTAACTGTGAGTTCTAGTTGTAACCTCTTCTCAGAGTACAAATGAGATCATGTAAAATGGTTGCCAAAAACTGCTTACATCCATTTATCTCTGTCTCCATCTCTAATCTGGGCTATAGATGACCCCAACTGAGATCGCACAGAGATAAACCTTAGCTCTTCCCTTATATTTGCTCTTGACCAGGCCATCAGACCTAATTTGTACTGTCAGGCTCTGCTGCTTCCAGTTTGCTCCATCTAGTACTTCAAATCCAACATTAATTTCCTCCACCTCGCCGACTCAAGGACAGCAGCTCATTCTTTGGGGCTTGACAAACTACCCATGCTGTGCAGAACCACTTCTAATACTCTTGTGTAAGAGCAAAGCTTGTGTTCAGGCTGCAGGGTGTGTTTTATTTTTCTCTTTTGCCTCTCGATCTACTGTAAAGCCTGCTCTTACGTGTACAGTGGTGCTCAACCAGTAGATATGTGGAATTAGATCATGATGGAAAGTTACTGTCATGTCTCTCTGAGAGGAGAGTCAGGTATTGGGTCAGATGGTGAGTTTGGAGATGAATCAGCTATAAATGCTGGGAATTTTCTTGTTTCTAGATTTTTAACAAGTAATGTGACATATCAGGATTAGACTGAAACGGGTTAAAGAGTGTTTTGTTACAATTTGTGACCAATTTGATCTCATAAACAATAACGAAAAGGGATTTTTTTGTGTTTTGTACAAAAAACATTTTTATAGTAGTTAAGCTAAAAGTCTCAACGCAGACAGAATGAATCTGAATTAAAGGGCATAAAAATATTCAAAAGTGCATTTTTTAAATCAAGCACCTCTTTGCAAAATACATGTTTTTGGTATGTGAGCAGGCAAAAAGCTTCTTCTTAGATGTAATTAAGTAAACAAAACCAAAAATCCCCCAGAAAAAAACAAATATGCTATTTGTAAAATCAAAAATCATTTAAGGTAAAACACTGTGGATTATATATGCTTCAGCCTGAGCAGACAATTTAGTTTTAATTGTTAACTTTGTTACTCCTGGTTTCAGACCACCCGCAGAGGGAAACAATGCAAAAAGCACCTCATCCCATGCAAGAATAGATGCATGCATAAAAGTATAATATTTTATACATTTCTAACAGTTTGAAACTTGTGAGTAAGTTCTGTAAAAGTTTAACGTAAAGGTTGGATCCTTATTTGTCTCTGTCTGAGATTCTGAGAGCAGCACCACAGACAGCTCCACAGGCTTCCTTCAATGACCTGATACTGTTACACTGGTAAATTAAATGAGATGAATTTGATCAAAACCATTGGCTCTGAGGTACCTGCTAACTTTATGCAGTTAAACTGAAATGCTATTAAAATGAAAAAACAAAATTAAAGGTATTTTAAATCGTACACACACATTGTAAAACCCAGCAGCACCATCATCTGCACTGGTCTGAAGGAAGACTGTCAGTCAAGAGCAGTCTGCTTTGTTCTTGCAAAAGAGCCAACAAAACCAATCCGAGCTGCCACATTTAGGAATTCATTTTAGTTGAATGCAAACTTACGAGTGCCATCGAACCGTGTGGCTATAGTGTCCAGAAACGTGTTCTGCGGCGCTAATAACCCCTTCATCACAGGCATTGTCCCTGCTGAGAGTCGAGGTCCCCATCAAAGTTACTGAGAAGCAGCGAGCCGTCTAAATGCGTCAGGTGCTCCCGTCTGATGCGCCGAGCGTCTGTAAACCAGCTGCTATCCAGTCAACTCAGCAGCCTATCCAGTGAGGCGTGCACGTGATGCGCGCGCCCGTGCTACTGATGTGCGAGTAAAGGGACGAAGACAAAGCGCACAGGTGTTGTTCAGGTGATAGACGGTGACTGAGAGAAACTACAGCGATGTTGTTGTTATGTGATGTGATCATCTCTATGAACAGCCGAACATTAAAAGTAAACAAACAAACAAACGAGTTTGTCAATTAGTACAAATAAACAAACAAACAAAAGACGTATATGAGAGACACAAAACTCCACAAAAGGAGAAAATACAACTAACAAATTAGATTCTTATTTTACAAAATATAAGTCAACCCTTTTTGCCCTTTTATAGCATCAGCCAAGTCATTTGTAGATTAATGTTGTGCTGTCCTTCAGAAAAAAAGAGAATAAATTTAGCACATAAATTTAAAAAGAAAGCAGACATATTTATACCAGGTGAAAAGGAGAGAACACCAGGAAGAAGAAACTAGTTACAATTAATTTTATTTTTAGAACCCGAACAAGAAAGAGAATAAAATCCAAATAAAATGCACGTGATGAACAATGTTACTGTTGTGTTCACGCTGTTTTCTCCCTGCGCTCGTAGACAGGACAGAGACATCACAGATAATTAGCACCACCTCGTGGTTAAACTGTGTTATGACACGTGAAAGACACACACGCCCAAGACCTGACCAGTGTCCTTGTAGCGCCCCCTTGTGGTCTAAAAAGGAAGGTGCGAAATCCCGCCGTAGTTTTAAAACGAACAAGCTTTTTATATTTGCCTTCAGTTTGATTTAAAAACAGGTGAATTGGCCACGTGTGCATACAAAGAATAATGTTGATTTCAGCCAGTGAAACCTTTGTAAATGAAGATTTATTCATTTTTGAACCAGATAAAAGTAACAAGCAACACACATTACATAATGAAACTGAGAAAATACATTAATATTATATTACATTATATTTGCATTATTTTTTTGTCATTTAAGTTTTTGTTGATTTCAAATCTATATGCAAACATACAACAAATGAAAAAAACAAGACAATAATCTAAAAACAGCTGGTGTGCCCCCCTCCCCTACCTCCCCTAATTAATACATTCCAATAACAAAGTAAGTTACTGTAATTCTGCAATAATGTACTTGTATCCCTGCAGTTATACAGAGTTCAGTCATAGTTTAAATGTTACTTGTGTTGTAGGTGTAATTATTCTTTAGATAATTCCAAAAGTGATCCCAGTCACTGTCCTCTGTCCTGTCCTTCAGTCTATTAAGCATAGACTCATATGAAGCTGTCTCTGTCATTATATTCATATTATTAATAAATTGCTTCTTCTGAAATTATTGCAATGTTTAACCATATCCAACCATTTTCTGAACCTGCTTCTTCTTTTTCAGGGTCGCAGGGAGCTGGTGCCTCTCTCCAGCTGTCTTTGGACGAGAGGCGGGGGACACCCTGGACAGGTCGCCAGTCCATCAGTGTTCAAACCATATCCAAATATAAAAATAGTTGTTAGTTTTCTGCAGAATTCACAGCTCACTGCAGACAGCTTCTGTGTCTGTTGTGCATCAAACATTTCTATTGTCTCTGTCACTAAATAGTTTTATCATGATAATGATTTCAAAAGGTCTAATCTTCACCCGTATATCCAAGAGCAGTGGAATGTTTCCAGTCCAGGTCAGAAATGTGTAACTTGTTGCTGAATATAGACACAGACATTTTGTGCTCATTAGGATTAAGCATCATTAGCTTGTAAATAAAACTGCCTTGGAAAAAAATTACTTTCTTTGCAGGGGAATTTCTGGAATTATTTCTTTAAAAAAATGGAAAGTATTTGAACCCTTTCATGCACAGTGCTTATTAGCATAGAGTTTTTCAAAAGCTGGTTTCATGGGTATTTTTGAGGTAAAAAAGCCACCATATTAGACTCTAGTGTTTTATTCCACAGACTGACACCTACTGGTTGTGGGTGAGCGTTCTTATAATATTACAAGAATAATGTCATATTAAAATAAAAGTCTACATTCATTTGCCTAATAAAATGTTTACTTGTTTAAATGCATGTTGTAAACCTGATAAGAGAAATAAAAAGTTCATGTTTGAAAAAGTTACTTTTCAAGCATAAACAAAAATATTAGAGAAACAAACTGACTCAGGACACCTCGAGTCACAGACTCATAAACATCCACAACTTTTAATTTAATTTAATTTAATTTAATTTAATTTAATTTAATTTAATTTAATTTAATTTAATTTAATTTAATTTAATTTAATTTAATTTAATTCTTTGGATCTTGTCTTAATAACATCACACAACATAATATCAGAGAGAATTAATACTAAATACAAGAGATACATTAAATGAGCTCTAACTGTTAGCAAACCAAATCTACTAAATTCAATGTCATTAATTTCAAGAGTCAAAAATTTTATTTTATTTTATTTTATCTATGTTTTTTTTGCCTCTTCTTTCTCTTCCTGAACTGTTTCAGATTTGTTCTTTAAAGGCTAAAAACACCATCACAACATGTGACTAAACACCAAAGGTGAATCTTAGCTTCCCACTCCATAAAAACAAAACATTAAAATTAAATAATCTGATCATATCATTTTGGAAAAAGTGAAGTCTCCATGTGTTCTGAGGTTCATTGCTGTAATTCAGAAGATCTGCTAAGGGATTTTAAACTGCATGAACATTTAATCAAATACATCCAAAATGCATGGTTAGAAAAAGTATATGACTAAAATCCCTGAGGTGAAGCACAGAAAAAAAAATTAAGAGCACAGAAACACTTCGGTAAATGTGCCAGTTAATAAGATTAAAACAGACAGGGAAGTTTCACCTGACTAAGTAAATACTTAATGCATCATTTAATCCTGATCACTGATCCAAACACTTCATGTGTGCCACACTTTGATTTATATTTAAGTGAAAGTTGAGTCAAAGAGAGTTACTGCCTAATATAGAGCAACTGCTAAGCTCCACAAATTAGAGTTTGGCTACTTAAATCAGCAGCTGAAATCTAACACCAATAAAACACTCTGAGAGGAAATCTTTTTTTTTTTTACAAAGCTAATTTAATTTAATCTGGGTGCAAAAATCTGATTGAAGCCCCTTTTAAAGGTAACACATTTCAAATACTTTACATTCATTTTCCTCATAAATGTAAATATTTTCATTTAACTTGCAGAAACTAAAATGTGAAAAGTGTTTTACGTTAAATTATTTGGTTTCACATGAAGAGCAGCCTCAGTGCAGGTGTTGTGAGATATTTAGTTTCAGTTTAATTGCAGCAGCAGATCTGACTCTTAGTTTTGAATTTTATTTCTTGTTTCTGTTTTTTATCCTGTGGCAGTCGATTGTTATTTATGTGATTTACTACATGAAACTATCATTAGTGTGTTAAATGAGGAGAATTGTGCAAATATTTAGACCCCTTTTAAAGAATTTCCGCAAAGTTTATCATACTTTTTACACATGCAGCATTCTTAACTCATCCAGTCAGTGATGTCCTCCAGTTTTAGAATGAGGTTAGAGTTTTTAATGAAGCTGAACTCTTTTAGAAAATGGGCATTAATAAAATTAAATATTTATGAATGGCTCTCACTCATTTTTAAAGCCAACTGGAGGTTTTTTTTTATTTCAGTTTGTTATCAATAGTAATTACCTTAGTTACTGGTGACATCACTCAAAGGGAGCAAAGATTGTTTAAACCTTTCATCCTCCAGCTCCGGCATCGGTCATTAAGAGGTTCCAGAAACTGTCATCTACTGCATCAACCATCAAGCGTTCCTGAAAAACCAACTCGTACCCTTCCAGCTCCTGCATCAGCTGTCATGCATCTCAGAAAGACCCATCTCTTTCACATGAGCTGTTCCAAATTCAAACTTCTTGAGGCTGCTTTTTCTGAGAACCTCTATATAAAACAATAACCGACTAAAAGGATTGTATACCTGAGATCAGTGGAAATGTGAATGTCTCCAGTGTTAGTGATGCACGTGATGACAAAAGGTTTTTTGAGAAAGACTTCCCGGTTGGTTTCTGAGAAGAATTCTTACAAAACTAGAGTTGGAAGAATAAGAAACTATTACATCAATAAATAAAATCCAGAGCCAGTAAAACAAGCATAAATTAAAATTAATATTAAATTACATAAGACAGAACAAAATTCAAATCCAGTTGCAAACACTTGATTCAACATCACAATGTAAGAAAACTCACAAAAATAACTGATTACAAGATCCAAAATGACATCAGGGATCATTACATTCATTTTAAATCCAAGATGTCAGTCAAAATACATGAGTTTGTTCCTAAGATGCTCAAGCACCCCCCCCCCCCCCCCCCCCCCCCCCCCCAAAACTACCACTTATCTTTTTTAAAACTGAAAATGGAAAATGAAGAGCTGTGCAGGTGTAAATGTCTCTGAAACACGACAAATATGTACATGTGTTGTTAGCATGACAATGGAAATGCATGCTGACTTTTACCTAAACATGAACATCATAGAGTAATTAGATGTCATTTATCGTGCAAAATTCTTCTTAGGTCATTAATAAATAACTGTGTAAATAACCTGCATGTTTTATATTTTCAGGTTCAAATAAAAACTGTCCTTGTGCAAATGCAACCAAGTTTTCACTGATGCATGTTGTTTATAGGCCTGAAATTCTAAAAAAAAGGTTTTAGCAGATTTCAGTGCATCCGTTTGCCAGTATTTAATTTGCATCACATCACATGTTTCTGATTGTTCTCGTATTCAGATGAACTTTCTATCAATGAATATTCAAATATGAAAGTGGCAGAAACTTGCAATCCAGAAAGCTGGCAATCCATTTCCCTTTCTAACACTTCCAACACGAGGCCTCTACCCATCTAATAGCTGCAGGCTCACTAACCATATCATGAGTTTATAATAACCACATCACATCCACAGTGAATGAGGTGGAATGAAAATCTAACCTAATTTGGGGAGATACACGACTGTGTAAGTAGTAGGGTGTCCCCTGAGATGGGGCTCAAACTGAGGGAGCTGAGTGCTGCGTTGGTATAGCGTGCTCTGTGAGCGTGTAATGGTCTTAATTATCATTTAGCATGCCAGCTTCATTGACGAGGTATCGAACCAGAAATAAAATGGTGAAGCAAAAGGTGACGGAAAAGAGAGCGATGCGATCGTTCGAGAACAGATGCTCAGAGAAAGTAGAGAACTTTAAAACCCTCTTAACCTAAACAGCAACATCAATCCAGAGGTGAAATTGGGATGATGCAAACACGCACACACATGTTTCCACCCTACTGAGTGACATCTCTCTCACTGAATTAGTCACGATGAGTGATGTGTAACCAGCCATGACTCTTTCTGGCTGGGGAGATAGCTAATTCATTTTGTTTAATTAGTCAAAACTAGTAGAGCATAGGCTGCTCCCTCTCTCCCAATCACACACTTGTGTTGCTCAGCATCTGTACGCCTGCAGGAAAGACAGACCTGTAATCATACTGGTTGCATTTCAAGGGGCCAAGTCTTTGATTCTTATCAGTCAGGAGGAAGGATCTGAGTCTTCATCCATCTTTTATCACACACACACACACACTAACACAGCTGGCCTTTGGATGTAATCACAGAGATCTCCTGCACTGTTTAAGGATCCCAGTTTCAGAGGTAAAGTGGATCTAACTGACATTGAGCCACGTGAAGGACTTCTGATGCATGTCTGCCATTTAAGATCTCTGCAAAAAGGAAAAGCTGTTTTCTGCTGTTGATTCATCTCTGTCGGGTACAGTACAAACAAATGTTTGATGTCCTTTTAATGCTTCGTCTAGTTTTATATTTTAGTTTAAAATGTGAGTTAGATGTGTCAAATTTTGGTGAGATCACACATGATCGTATCAATGAACAAAAAATGTTTATTTATCTCAACCTTGCAGTTTGTATCACCAATTTTTGATGTTTACAAACTGCTGCCAGAAATATTACCAGATCAATATTATTTGGCGTAAGCTATATTCTTAATATAAAATATAAATATATGTAATTATTCCTGCTGAGAAGAAAAAGGTGATTTTACATCAGATTTCAGCTTTCAAAAGTTCATTTCCCGCGTGCAAACCCACCGTCCTGCTCTCCTTTGCTACCATGGAGAGTGAGGACCGTGAGGAGTGAGAGCAGCATGCGGCAGAATATAATAAACAGATTTATGTGCAAATGTCACATTTAATACATTTACGGGGCGCGCGTGTGAATTCATTATTGCACCATATGTTGATGCAGCTGTTTATTTCTGAGACTTTGTGCGTGCATGTTGGTGGAGTTGGAGGGGGGAGGCAGGTGGGGAGTGGGGGGGTCTAGTCCTCCCCTCTGTCTGCGTGCTTACGGCGCTTTGAAGTACAACCAAAAGCAGCTGTCCCGGAGTCAGTGGTGTGTAACATGAATACATGGCACAGGTAGAGAAGAGGAAACAGCTCCGCGCATCGTTCCTTCCGCAGCTTGATGCACAGATACGGCACAACACCAGTGTTCTGGATGGATGATGGGAGGTTGCGCCGAACTTGTGCCGAGGCCAGTTTATCGTTCCGCCGTAGAGCGAAGCGCCGTCAGGGAACAAAGAAGGACGTGGACAGAACTGCCCTTTCTGTACCCATGAGATTATTCCGATCCTTTTAGAAAGAAAGAAAAGCGCGCCACCAGGAGCAGCCAGATACATCCCGACATCCGGAGGGGAAAACCGTGTTTTTCCTCATCCGAAGATCGTTGGAAGCGACCAAAAACAGATGGATACAGATACAAGCTGCAGGAATAGGCTGCTGATTTATGACAACACTTTGGGTCGTGCACAAAGAGGTTTGTCTCACTTCGATCAAACATTAGCGGAACCCGACGTGGGACGATTAGTCTCATCATCGTGGAGCTAAAAATGAACTGAATTAATGTCGCTTCCACAGCGACGCGACTGGTGATTCCAGCTGGTTTAATTAGATGGGAAACGGATTGTAGCCTTCACACAACTTTGGCTGGATTTGAAGGTAATCAGCTGTCTGGGAAAAGATCAGATCTGAGCAGGATCATATTACAACCAAATGAATGTGTTTTTTAGATCTGTTTTCTTTTCTGATTATTTAAAAACAGACATGGCATGATATTTTCTGAGCTCTGTTCACCAGCTGATGTAGGATGATAAAGTGTATGCAAATAGTTTTTAGCTGTGGCATAGCTACTAATCTTCTCCAGTAAAGCTGGGAATTTCGATTAATTACAAATAGAATCTAAGTATCTAATTAATTCATCCAGTTGAAGTTTTGTTTTGCCAGAAAAATGTTTAAAATAAAAATCAAGTAGCCTACTATCAGAATGACCATGTTTAATTGGAAATATCTGAGTGTTTGGTAATCCTCAATTAAGACATGCTGTTTTTTCAAGGAATAAAACAAAAATTGCAAAGATAAGAATATAAATCTGGAACATTCTGAACAGAGTTATAAAAATGGGTCAAAACCAAACTATCCCTATTAGTTTGTTAATGAAGATCATATGGAAACAGTTTCTAATTGTTTTAGTGGATATTATGTAAACGTTGGACCTCACTTCACTTGAAACATCCCTGAGGAAGATGCAAGTAACATAGAAGTGTATGGTTGAAATACTTGTTTAATGTTCTTCATCAAAGTTTTCTCACAATTTATAATTACAAGTGGGAAACATTCTCAAATAAAATGAAAATAGCAAAAGTCACCCCTGTCTGTCTTTTACCACATATTTCCTAAATTCTTGAGAAGCTTTTTTTGAGAAAAATATAAGCTACTCCATGGCCACCAGAAAGGATTCAGAGCAAAAAGAACAACAACCATGGTATTACTGAGTTTATTTGAAGAAATAACATTCTCTTAAAAATAGCATCTGGTATATTTATTGATTTAACAAGATTTGGACATTACAACTCATGAAATAATAATTAGTAAACTGGAATTCATGGATTTGATGTTTGTCACCACCTGTGGTGTTCCTCAGGGATCAGTGTTGGGGCCACAACTATCCATTTTAGTGACTTAACAGATGATACAAACATTTTTTGTTCAGGAAATGATGTTAACCCTTTATAGGGCACTCAGGTGCAGCAGGGTGGTTATATGCAAAGTTTGCCGAAATTACTGAAAATAGTCACTTGCCCAGTCTATTGAATCAGTTTTTCCCAACCCTGGTCCTTAAGGAACACACTCTACATGTTTATATGTGTCCTTGCTCCAACACAGCTGATCCGAATGAGCAAATTACCTGACAGCTTGACTTTAATATCAGAAGAAGCTGCTAATTACCCATCAATTTAAATCATGTGTGTCAAAGTAGGGGAAAGTCTAAAGCATAGAGGGCAGTTTGTCCCAAGGACCAGGGTGAAAATGAATTAAATATTTAACTAATAATTTAAAAATATTTAGGTAAAATAATGTTATAAATGTTATTATAAAACAAAACTTTTCAGATTGATGGAAATATTATTAAAAGAGTTATTGAGAATACATTGATATAAATAAAATGAAATTTAAGTTACAATGCAGAGCAATCGAGTCTTCAGGCTTTATTAAAAACTTTTATACCTCCATGCTCAGAGTAGTCACATGGTGCCTTGGAAAAGAATTGAACTAACCATTTCCTTGCTGCTTCCAGAAATGAAATTGTCTTGCACATGGAGAATACAACGAATCAGCTCCAAGCAATCACGCTGTAGGGGTTTCTGGATACAAGCTCATCTCAGATAAATAAAAAAAAACATAGACAGTTCAGGTTCTGGGTCACTTTAGGAACATTAGAACTTACATATTATGGATGAGAAAAGAAGACTGGTGTTGAAAATTATTTTCATTTTAACTGTAGTCAAAGTGTTCAGACAGATTTAAGCTTTTGTTGTTGTTTTTTTTTAACATATAAACTATTAGAAAATTCAATTTTCTGTACCTGCTTGTTCCTGCTCAGTGCTGGTTGTGGGACAGCTTTACATTGGTCATTGCATGGATGCCTTGCATTGTTACTACATTCAAACTCATCATAATTATAACAATCATATACAAACCACAAATTCACATGACATTACACTATACAGTCTTACATGTCTAATTGTTTTTGTTTCTTAATAAGTGTGAAACCCCAGATGGATCCAACGTGTAATGGATTAAAGAAAACTGAGTGCGGTGATCTAGCTGGAAACCCTCGACCGCCTCCTGCTAAACTAGCTCGACTGGAGCAACACATGATGGGATCCTCGACCCCAGAGAGGAGGAGGCAGGGGAGTCCTGTAGACAAAACCCCCTGCCAAATCCAGAAACCTACAACAGCAACTTTGCACACCAAAGGTACCTCATCAGGACATAGGAGCTAATTAATTCCTCCTACCTGAGACATGGGTTCAAATTTGTAATTCCTCTGTAACTTTGTACACAACACCAGGAACCCTGCTGCCAGTGTTCTGTGTTGTAGAGCACAAGGAAAGCTCTTTGGAGGTTGAGAGGAAAGAAGAACACGCTGAGTTTGTGCTGGTCAAACGAGATCTGCTGTTCAATCAGCTGATAGAGATGGCTTTACTGACACTGGGATATTCACACAGCTCTGCGGCACAAGCTAAAGGTACACAACACATACACACAAACATACAGCTGTGTCTTTGCATCGCAATGTTTTTTTCTTATGTGTGTTCAGGTCTGATCCAAGTGGGCAGGTGGAACCCGGTGCCTCTCTCCTGTGTGACCGATGCTCCGGATGCTACAGTGGCCGACATGCTGCAGGACGTTCACCATGTTGTCACACTTAAAATACAGCTGCACAGGTGGGGAGCAAAGAATTATTAATCATCTTTAACTTCTGTACCAAAAGCTATAAATACTTTGAGTTTTCACAGTCTTGATCTTTCTTTTTATGATAATAGCATTTTTGTTTTCCTCAAGAAGACATTTAAAGGAAGGGTATACGATTTCATTTTAAAACACTTTTCTTTTTTTAAAACTGCAAAAAATGATCTTCATATACCAGTGGCAATTTACATTTTAGAAGTTCTTAAACTAGACCGAGTAATGATCATTCTTTCTACAGCGAGAAACCCTGGGAAAACCTCATCCAATCAACTTCCACGGTCCGTCCAGGATAATTGGCTTGTAAGCAAAGCTTCCGTGTTCCAGCACCTCCCCCTCTGCGCGTCCCCTTCATGTACACGCAATGCTCGTTCCGGCCTATTAACAGGAAGTGAGCTTGCGCTACTTTGTCGCGCCAGCAGATAAATAGATTGCGCAAGCTGCATTAGCCGACGTGTTTGTTTGGTGAAGCATCAAGTTCGACGTTAGTGCAGACAAGCTTCCCAAAATGAATCGAAAACGCAAATATGTTGTGGAAATAGCAACGAGAAAGAAGAAAGCCAACGAAGAGCGTGCCAAAAGCTGAATCTGCATCGGAGCTGTTGCATTTACACAGTGGCGTCAACTCATGGAAGCTAAGGGCTTGCTAACTGATGCGTTGGTTGCCGATTTTCTTCTGGACAGGTAAGATCAGGTTGTATTTTGTGTTACCCAAGTGAAGCAGGAGAACACGACTGTGGCGGAGACCCAACAAGACCATGCTGGCTGCGCGTGCCCGTGTTATTGAGGCGTGGCTTAGGGGGAGAGCATGACGCAAGGGGTGGGACTTTTTATTTTGCAATAACGCGCTCTTGAGGAGCGCTCACACAATCGTATACCCTGCCTTTAAACTTACAGCCGAATAATTACAGGATAATAAAAGGCAAAAGGCTGCAAAACTGTTTTAAAGCTGGACTTGCAGTTGCAGTGCAACAGTCTCTGGATGTGTAACTGTCTTAATTTGTTGCATATTTAATGTGTGTATATGAGAACTTTAAGGAACTTACAAGGAGAATCACTGATTTTTGCAGCTGTAGCTTCTGATTGCGTTGCAGCCCCCATATTATAACTACTGAGTTGTTTTTGTAAAATGTAGAACACAACATTAAATAAGGGCCAAGCACAGAAAAATCATTTTTAAAAAGTTTATTTCTTTTTCTATAGACCAGGGGTGCCCAAAGTCAGGCCTCGAGGGCCACTATCCTGCATGTTTTAGATGTTTCCCTGCTTCAGCACACCTGATTCAAATGAACAAGTCGTTAACAGGCTTCTGCAGAACTTATTGAAATGCAGAGGATTTGAATCAGGTGTGTTGAAACAGGGAAACATCTAAAACATGCAGGATAGTGGCCCTCGAGGCCTGGAGTTGGACACCACTGCTATAGACAAATGAAACATTAGAGCCCACCCACAGTCTGAACATTCCCCTCCTGGTATTGTAGGTAAATTGATACAAAACAACATTTTTAGTTGTATCAGAACTGTTTCAACTCTCTGACATTTCTTTCTGTAAGGAAGGACATGTTGTCTTAGAAGATTGATTATTTTCTTAAGTTTAATGAGTTTTTTTCCTTCCACAGTTCACAATATCATTTAACTCTTGTGTTTTTTTTTGTCTTTACTGCATTAGACAGTATATTTTCATTTGGTCCAGTATTTAAGCGGTGTCTTAGATGAGTATTTATTGGAGATCTTACAAAAACAGACAAAAACAAAAGCAAAACAGGCAATTAGAGGAAGTTTGACTCAGGAAACATAATAATTTTATTATGATGGTCTAATATAAGATAAAACTGATACACTGTAAGGCTTAAATACACATTTAATCTGTGAAAAATCTAGTTTTGTTTATTTGTGCTAGCTGCCCCAAACTGGAGGACTTGCCAGCAGAGCAGTGGAGTCACTCCAAGGTGAGAAATGCTCTAAAGGAGCTCCTGAAGGACATGAACCAGAGCTCACTGGCCAAAGAGTGCCCACTTTCTCAGGTATAACACACACATCAAGACAATTTACCGACACACAATCCTTTACCTTTTAACCAAATGTTTAACACCTGGTTGTGTAATTCATAGGCTGTCTACAAAGATGGACAACACATCTCTTTCTGCTTCTGTTGCTCAAAAGTGAAGCCATGAAATCCTCTTGTCATACGTTACCATGTTGCACTTTTGGAGTTACATATAACCGTGGTGTTTTTTTAAGTATCAAATAACTAATTGTCAAGTAAAAGTGTAAGAAAAAAAATATTGAAATATCCCCAACAATGGAAGAATTATGTGAATTTACAGAATTCAACACCAGGGTAAAAAGATTTTTTTCATATGTTTTGGGTTGTGAAAATGTCTTAATGATTTTTACAGAAAGCGAAGGATTTAAAATATATATGAGATCCACCCAGTAGCGAGTAGTAGTTGTTGTTTCAATTATTTAAACAATTTATGGTCTAATCTTCACCTTAAATTTGGTTTGAAAATCTTAAAACCAATATTTATTCCTCAAATATTACACAAAATAAGAGATAACATGGATGGGAGGATGAATGTATTGTATTGCTTTTGCCCTTGTGTGTCCTGTGTGTTTCCACCGCAGTGTGTATGAGCAAGTATGTGGACCAATAACAATCCAGGAAGTCCAGATGCTATGGTTGATAATATCTGGGGGAAGAGTTGGGGGGGGGACGGATAAAGAGAGATCAGTATCACTTAGAAAGCCATCTTGCCTTGGCTCCAGCCTATCAGTGTCTGCAGACTCCCAGTCTGTCTGTCTGTCTGTCTGTCTGTCTGTCTGTCTGAGGTCACTCCACCAAACAGTTCTCCCTTTCTATCTGAACTCCTATCTTTAATTTTTAGCTTTTTTCTAATAGTTTTCTGAGTTAATTTAGCAAGTACAGACTCAGAGGATGAAATAACTTCCCTTAATCATATAACAGTTGAAATGAAGTTTTACAATTACCAGCTCAGTCTGAGTCACTTTGCCTAAAGGACAAACGGACATGTTTAAAAAAGGAAAACGGCACACTGCTAATCTTTATTTTAAATTCCTTCCTTCACTGCAGAGTTAAAATCAAATACAAGCCAGAGCCTCCTCCTTCATCTCTCCTATCAGTCCCTTCAACCCCCCCCCCCCCCCCCCCCCCACCCCCCCGCCCCCACCCCACCCCACCCCTCTTGTTTGTGAGAAGCAGATTAAAATAAATATGTGAAGATGAAAGGTGTAATCAGATGTAAAGATTGTGCATGATGGTCTTGAGGGAAAAGCTGTTTGTGTGACAGACAGGCATGTCTCTGATGACCTCTGGTGTTTTTGTCAGATTGCACACACGTGCATGCACACAGCTCATATACTGACACACTCATCAGTCAGTATTATCCCATTTACCTGGGGGTCTTTTTAATAACACAGATCTGAGTTCATTAATATCAGATGTGTGAACAGCTGAGGCATTCAGGCCGCCCATGGCAGGAGCAGGGAGAGATGTAATGAATTCCTTTTGTCTTTTCCCTTCTGTTTCAGAGCATGATATCTTCTATTGTAAACAGCACTTACTATGCAAATGTCTCAGCTGCCAAGTGTCACGAGTTTGGTCGATGGTACAAATACTTCAAGAGGTCCAAATGCTACAAGGGTGAGATAATTCAATCATTCCTATGAGCATCAAGTGTGCATTATGAGCTTCTCATGCAGGGGCGTGTCCAGAGGGGGGACTGGGGGTGGCACGGGACACCCTTCCAATCCCTCATGCTGAGACAATCAAATTCAACTTTGTCAATAATCAAAGATAATGGTGTGATGTTGAGGAGCATTTTTTCTCAAATTGTTCCCAAAATATTTAGATGCAGTTTCTTTACAGATTGGGGGAAGTTCTGTCGATCATTACATCTGAGCGGCTCTGCCTCTCTGAAATGTTTCTGTTATACGCTGTTGTCAATTAACCTAATTAGTGATCAAATGTTACTTCAGTTGTTTTTTTTAATTGTACCAATTACTTAAAAAAAAATGTGTTTCCTTTGTTCCAATTTTATTTGAGATGTGTTGTTACCATCAAATTTAAAACAAGTGAATATTTTACATGAAATTGTCAAATATCTCAGTTTCAGCATCTGATATATTTTGTCTTATGCTGAATGTTGAATAAATATCTGTTTATGAGATTAGCATTCTTACTTATTTACATTTTACAGTGTCACAACTTTTTTGTAATCTGGGTTATACTATCAATACATGATACAGGGTGTACATGTACATCCAGTAAACATGTTACAAACTTTTATTGGTTTAAAATATTGTGTAAAAGTCTAAGTTTTTATACAATAATGCCAAAAAACCCCAAAAACATAACATGATGTAAAAACTAAATATCTACTTACTTAAGACATTCCCCAGAATTAAAACATATTACTCTTAAATTCAAGGGTTGAATTGAAGTCAAAGAATATAAATCAGTTTTTTAAGAGAAGATTCAACATTTTATCTATAATTTTTAAATATAGAGGTATGTCCATCATGCTTTGAGCTGTTATTGTAGCAAGAAAAACAGTGTGGGAGATACATCATAGTAACTGGTGTATTCATCACACTGTCCATAAAATAATTATAAAATCAGGTTTTCCAATGAGTCTTTCAGCAGTAAGTAGGCAGACTAGTTTTACATTTGCATGAATTTATCAATTTTCCTTGGTGGTGCAACCAGATAATATTTTTACAGTATATTCAATGTCAGAGACCATGAGCTGAGTAAAATTGTCATAAATGGATGGATTTGAACCAGTCTGTATATCTCAGTATTTTTTCTTTCCTTTTTTTCCAGATAATGAGAGCTTTTCTGAGCAGTCTACAGATATTAGTCTGCCTCAGCAGCCAGCTGCAGGTAGTCCAGTTGATCAGAACTCAAACCTTCTTTTTCCTCATGGAGCAGTTGCCAACATCTGTGCTCGCTCGGCTCTCAGTCTCCAACCTCCCGGGTTGGTTACCCAGCCACTCAGCTCCCAAATGGTCAACCAGCAGCTAGTCATGGCCCAGTTTCTCAACCAGCAGTATGCTGTTAACCGCATGTTAGCTGGCTCAGGTCTCTCCTCGTCACCACAGCAGTATCTCAACCACCCTCCAGTGGGAAGGGCTCCAGCCAAGGTCTTTTCTAAAGCCCCTGATCCTCAAGCCCTACAGCAAGCACAGAGTGGGCCAGTGGGAGGAAATACAACCGTACTGCAAAATCAGACAGCAGCCGGGTCTTCAGTGGGAACAGACATACCAAGTGATATCTATCAAAGTGTGAGAGAGGAGCTAAAGAGAGCTGGCATCTCCCAAGCCATCTTTGCCCGTGTGGCCTTTAACAGGACTCAGGTATGGCTGATGAGGATACACAGTATCATACAGCTGTGTTTACTGGTGTTCTGGTCCAGCGTCTTGGTTTACTCATTGGCACGGTGTGTGCTGCAGAGCCCCCTCCCCCCCCGTGCATGTGTGATAATGTGTTTGTGCCAGCTCTCTGCAGTGCAAAGCTGGTGCCAGCAGTAAAGCAGCTGCTAGGCCCACTAATCACAACCCCTTTGAGAAATTTAGTGGCTTTCTCTACCTCTTGCTTTATCCTATCCTTCTTTCTTGCCACCCATCATTCTGGCACTGTTTCTATTCTCCTAATCTCTAACTCCCATGGTCAGCCCATCTTTTTATCTTTTATCTTCTGTTCATGTTTTCTGTTGTCATGTCTCTGAGATAAAAATGCTACATTATCTGAGTCCATCATCATTATTTTCATCACTCTAACAGCAGAAATAAGTCTTAAGAGAAAAGCTTTCTTATACAATTATATAATATTATTATTACAATAAGCTATATTGGTTATTTTCCACCCCCATGTTTCCCCTTTGCCAAGTCCAAGGTGCTTTGGTGCCAGTTGTGCGTGCTGGGCATCATGCCAAAACATTATCTTAAAGTGAAAGACACATTTGACAATTCAGACAAAGGCCCCTTTTGTCTAGAAGGCGTTTTTTGGGGGGGCTTCCAGTAGTGATTTATGATTTGAATAAAATGGCTCATTTTTTTCCTGCCATTTCTCTGCTGCTGTGAAATCTTCTTTGGGAGAAAGTCCTATTTGCATGAGGAGTTTGAAGGCTTTCCTGCTGATACTGTCAGAATAATACAAGCTGAGCACACAAGTATAGTAATATGCAACTGGCTGCAAAACATTAAACTGCATGATTTTGTTGAGATGCTTCTTTGACATTAATCCTGAGTTGGATATTGGGAACCATCATGAAACTCTTTAAATCATGTGATTAGCTTGATATCTGATATCACATGAAAACAACCAAAGAATCACTCCTGGGAGATTGTCACAGCTTTGAAAATGCTTGGATTTAATCACACCCTGAAGCTAAAAGTAAAATCTACACGCAAAAAAGTTTTGGCTTCAAATTGGATAAAATTAAGGATTGAATATAGAAGTAGATGAAGGATTTTCTCTGCTTTTGGTAAAAGTTAGAAGAGATTTGTAAAACTGTCATCTCTCCACAATGAATTTGAATGTCTTCTAACTTTGGGATGACAACAGGAAACAGGATTATTTAAAAAGTTGAGCTCAATCAACAGGAACATCTAAAAAATATCAGCTGTGTAACTGACTAATTAGAAATATTACAATCCAAACAATAAATTACAATGAATCATTTTGAATGACTATCTAAAAACACATTTACAACCCTGCATCTTAATGGGTCTAACTTATCGTTTCCAACAATCATCTTTGCGTTTGCTAGGGCCTGCTGTCGGAAATTCTGCGAAAGGAAGAAGATCCAAAACATGCTTCCCAGTCTCTGCTGGTCAACCTGCGGGCCATGAACAGCTTCCTGCAGCTTCCTGAAGCTGAGAGGGAGCGCATGTACCAAGAAGAGAAGGAGAGAAGTCTAACAGGATTTACACCCGGTTGCAACAACACACCTCCAAGAACCACACAGGTCGGCCGGCAAGATGTAAAATACACACTTATATTAAGACCGCGCCCATTCAGCGTTCCGATCATCTTTAAATCTGATTAAATACTACAATTAAAAATATACCCATATTGTTTGAGTTTTCAGTGCTTTAGAAAAAAATATCACATAATCTTATATTAGGATCACAGAGGTCCTTTTATCCTCCTATACAGCTTTAGGCTCTGTTTTATAAACTGGTTTATCATGCTGCTGATTTGAAAACAGGCCCTCTGGGGTTGCATCAAGCACATGATCTTTGCTCCACATTTCTTAATATTTTGTCTTTGCTCTGTTTAAGATTTGTTCCTCTGTTAGTTTGTGTAACTGGCATTTCTCCTTAGTTTTTTCCTGTCTGTCTCTTTATAGGCGAGACTTTCCCCAGTTACAGCTGACAGAGGGTTGAGGACAGACAGTTGCGTTCCTTTTGTCAACACTTCAATCTATGAGGAGATTCAGCATGAGATGAAACGAGCCAAAGTGTCTCAGGCTCTGTTTGCGAAGGTTGCTGTCTCCAAGAGTCAGGTATCAACAAACCCCAATGAACACGTTAAATCCCTAACTTGTGCAACCAGTTATGTCTGGATTAAATGTTTAAATTTGGCATTTTTGGTAACTGTTTTTGCAGCTGAATCAGGAATAGGTTGTGTGTGTATATGTGAGTGTGAGTGTGTGGAAAGCAGCCCAGATAATCAACCAGCAGCTGCACTCTGCAGAATACTATCATCAGTGCATCAGACTGCTATTGTGCTCTAAATTATTCCTTTAATAGTTGCCATACACACACATACACACTGCTTACTTATGCACACAAACATACTATTTAAGTGCACACAATTACACACAATTGCTAAAACACACAGAGGCACACAAATCCACCCAAACACACACACACAGACATGATTTGAGTGTTTATTGTTCTCATTTTTATGGCAGCCCCATAAGCTTGTTATTGTCTTTTGTTCTGAGGATAATTTCCCTTCATAGAATGAGGGTGAAGGGGGATTGTAGCTGTCTCATTTTCTCCTCCTCTCGAGCATATCTGCAGTTTTAAACTTCTCTTTCTTTGTTTCTTGTGCATATGGGTGAGTGTTGCGCATGTGGAGGAGAGTAGATGTGAGCTTTTTTGACATGGTTTGATATGCTGCTTTTGGGTTTGATTTACATTTTCTTCCCTGTTGACACAACGTTCTCTAAAACATCTGGATTCATGGGTGCAGAGGCTGGCAGAAATGGGTCTGAGGGTTCAGTCCTGGTAGGATAAGGTCTTGGATGTAAAAGCAGCATCTAGGATAAATTATAATGTTATAATGTTTTGGGATTCTATTGATAAAGTTAATGAAGTTGTTGAGTGATGAATAGTTTTGCGTAAACACTCACGTTACTGTTTCTTCTGGTTAATCAAGAGAACAACATAATCCTGTTTAATTTGGCCCCGTTTATCAGTGTTTATCGTTGTTGAAAGAGCTCACACGTCATGGTTCGATTACCACTGGGTTGGAAAATCAGTCTGTATTTAACCTAAAGAAGCCTGGGAAGCAAAGACTGAGCTTGATCAGACTGTCGGGCGTGCCCCAAAACAGGAATTCGGCAGACGATGAAAGTGAAGACAGGGAAGTAGATTTCACAGCATCTAATATAAATATGCAGCAGGATAGTAAGGCTGGATCTATTTTTGTGAATGTGGATGAAATGACTAAATAAATCAAAACAGTCAGAGATGGTAAAACCAAAGAACATGTATTAAAATCTTTTGCAGATAAGAAAGTCAGATGTTTCCCAGGAATTACCACTGGTCAAATGGCTAGTAGTTATATTCTTAAGAGATCTGTATCATTTTGAAAGTAGCCAAACAGACTCTGAAGTTCATTGCCTTAGAAAATGAATGCAAAACTCAAATGTATCAAAAAAATAAAGTAGAACTTGTGGGATGTGATTTTTGATATGAGCAATAAACATTCACAAAGTACAGAAATAGCTATTGTTTCTACTTCTAAAACTTTTTTCCAGTGACTGTTGAAGCTGAAGACATTGTTCCTTAGGCCACTAAATTAACTTACATTAAAGTGTTTCTGACATGTTCAGGTCTCAATAAAACATTTAGAAGCATGAAACTTTGTTTAAAGGTACAGTATATAAGAAACTTGGTTGAATTTTTTGAGAAGATTGCTGCTTTTGGTAGATAGAATAGGCTACTCTAAATTTTCTGTTTAAAGGTACAGTATGTAAGAATTTTACAGTGAAATACTCACACAACAGTCTAATGTCCCACTGATGTTGGAAATAAAGTCCCATTTTAACAGATCTCAATCTCAGCCGGCGGGGTGGTCACTAGTTTCTGTCATTTTAAAAACACTGGTCCAGACCGGAATCATTATTTACATGTCCAGACTTCCTGGTTCCATAACGAATCACATGTGAGCCTGCAAGGCTGCCAAGTCTTCAACACAATCAGCTGGAATTCTACAACGACCAGCAGCAAAAAGTAAGAATCCACCGCATCCTTCCAACTGAGCAGCCGAGCTGCACGTGATGGGGCGTTCAAACACACTTAGCAAAACTCAATGCTGAACAAATAGACCTTCAGATATTCCCAAAAATGTCTGAAGGTCATTGAAAATGTCATTGAACAAATACAAGAGAAACTAAATGAGGATCAACACTCGAACTGGCAACCCTGCAGCAGAATCAGGGAGGGGAGGGAGTGAGTGGCTGAGAGCATAAACTCAGATTTGACAAGGTCTAATTTCTACATACTGTGCCTTTAATAAAACATTGTGCAAATCTATGTTGTTTGATACTTATTAAAAGCAAGAATGAATGTTTTTATGCGCTTATGGGCGAGTCTCAATATTGGAGCTAATAAAACTGGAGGTGACAAAACGCAGGAACACATTTCTTTGTTCACATTGTGTTTTCATTGATAAAACAATGAAACTCTGTTAGGTTGTTGCAGCAACAGTGCTTCATTAATGTGTTTACCTACATTAGATCCAGAGAATGATTAAATCACTCAGGTGGGAAAAAAAGACTTCATGAGGACCAAACATATTGTACTGACACAGAGGTTTGGATTTGGACCTTGGAAAGAATTAATCTGCTTAGTTATGTTCAAGTCAAACCCATTTTCACACAACAGAGCCACGAGTTAAACATCAGATATCACTTCTATGAACAACATGACCTGTAATGCACAACTGCATAGAAAAATGGCAGCTATATTGGCAAAGAACTGTGGAGACATCAACTTTTCTGAATGTCACTCTCAATACGTCGAGTTCTGAGTATGTGAATGTTACAAATAAAAGGTGACTGGAGTTTGAAATGAACAACTTGTTTCTTTTCTGTGCGCTCTCAAATGAGCTGTCATTGTTAGCACACGTCATGAATTTTAGTTTCACAGTTGTCTCCTCACACACATAATTGCGCAAGCCTACAATTCATTTGACTTAGTCATAATAATTACACACCATAAAAACACTGATAATCAGAGAGAAATATTCATTGTGCTATCTGAGTTCCATGCAAGTGTGTGTGCTCATGTTACAATCCAACTTTAGTAACAGATTTCTTGATAGATTTTGGTCTCTTTTGTTCCCTCTTTTTCTCCTTCTTCTGCTCTGATCTAGCTGTTGATCTGTAATGTTCATTTGCATCCACAATGACACTGAGACTGACCCTGTTTGATCAGCAGAACTTAAAGCCTGTGACTAGGGCTGAAAATGAACTAAATAATTTTTCTGACCTCAATATATCACTATGTGCATGAGTGTATTTGTTCTCCTCGTCTCTCGCCTCCAAACACGCTGGATGACAAGAGAGTTCACTCTGTGCATCGTTCTCAACACCTGGGCGCGCTAGTCACTTAGCGGGATGAAATGAAGGGAGGGAAGCATCCAGCCAGTCATTCAGGATCTTCGTATATCTCTGGAAAAAAGCAACGCCGCAAGCTGCAAGTTAGCCTCGTGAGGAGAATGGAGAAACCAAATGGTATGGCTCTGGTGTGGGAATTTCTGCTTTAAGCCCAATGAGAGAGGTGGAGTAATCAATACAGTGTGCTGACTCTGTTCCAACAGAGTAACAAAAAAAAGGTAATACAACAAACTTGCATTCCAACCTGAAACATAATTACCTGGTCGAGTTTTCACAGCTCGGGGAAAAAACTGCACCCGAGATGCAGAGCCGTCAGCCCGACAGTCGACACTTAAGCATTTGGTCGACAAAACAAATACAGTCGGAGCAGCGCAAAATCTCTCTATTATTATTATTATTATTATTATATTATTATTATTAATAATAATAATCATAATAATCATAATAAATTTACTTTTATTAATATTATTGAAGTGCAGATTTGGTTGTTGACACTGGATAGGCCATTGTATTTATTGTTTTGGAGAGACAGGGTCTATTTTATTGTTTTTGGTGGCATATCTTCTAAGAGAGATGAAGAGTCCTTTTTTACTTTATTTTTCTTGTTTTTATTTATTTATTTGTTTGTTTGTTATAAGTTCTGGCTCTGGACATTCCATTGTTAAATGAAGGTTTAATTGTTGCATTTTAAAGAGTGCACTTGCATTATTTTGATATAACATTACTTAAGTGGTTATTTTTGTCTCGATAATATCGACAATAATATTGTTTATCGTAAATAATTTATGGGACAATATATGATCCAGCAAAATTTGTTATCGTCCCAAGCCTACCTGTGACCGATTTCGGCACAGCTGTGTGCATCAAAACCGTTACTCTTCACATTGTCTCCTGAGTCATCAACTTCTCATTCAGAACAAAACAGACCCTCAGAAATGACAGATTCTTGGTCTGATTTTCCATTTTTTGCCGTGGTTTCTGTCTTGATAATATGTTACATCTCCCATTCCTGCGTTTCATCACCTTCCTTAAAATTGTGCAGCAATATTCCATAAATGTTTTGTAATGTTTGTTTGACTAGCTTGTGGTGGGAATTCAAGTATGAATGAATCAGGTGAATGCAACATGCAACATAATTTAGCATCTGTCTCTTNTACAATTGTCATCCTTATGGTGCGTTCACACCGGCCCAACCGTCAACGTCAGAAGCATCAAGTTTAGATGTAAAGTCCATGGTGGAGTCCGTCAGACCAGCGTCAGAGTCTCTGTGTCGCTTTGTGAACGTTAGCAGCGTCAACTTTTCAAGCGTTTCAGGTGTTGACGCTTGAAACGCGAGCAACGCAGAAGTTCAGCTAGCTGAACTTTTGACGCTCTTGAAGCGGCATGTCAACCAATCAAAACGTCTCATTGTAGTGACATACCTGAATGAAGCTGGAAGTCTTCAAACAGGGTGTGGGACCGACGGAAGTAGCGCTGGAAGCAAACCTCATCCGTAGCTCTTGGAGCAAATGGTTTAACTCCTCAAACTCAGAACGCATCTGAAGAATGGGGTGTATCCACAAACGGAGTAAATAAAGCCAATCCACTCTCTCTATATGATCCGC
The DNA here is from genome assembly GCA_006937955.1 of Pachypanchax playfairii. NCBI lineage: Eukaryota > Metazoa > Chordata > Actinopteri > Cyprinodontiformes > Aplocheilidae > Pachypanchax > Pachypanchax playfairii. The sequence continues at coordinate 1,480,406 of SSNP01000122.1, read as the reverse complement.
CATAGCTCAGAACATCTGATAACAAAGGAAGCCCCGCCTACATGCTCTTTGTAACGGTCAAGCGTTACGAGCTTCAATGCCTACGCGCTCTAACTGGCAGGCATTACAAGCTTCAACTTTCAAGCGTCAAACTTGAAGCGTTGTGAACGTTGCTTGACGCTGACAAAGCGGCCGGTGTGAATGCACCATTACTCTGAGTTGCACATAGCGTGCAAACACCCAAGACCTGCCTACAGCCTGGTGCAAGTGCTGGTGACCTTGGCTCTGTATACAAGAGAAACCTTTAAACTCCAGAGTGAAACACAATCAAGCTGGGAAAAATATGTGATTACATCAACATTCAGACATAGAGACTTTAACACTTGAATATTCAATATGATTCAAAGGAAGGAAAAAAAAGAGTTTTAACACCATGTTGAAGGATTTTAACAGATGTTAATATTCGCAAGCCACCTGTTTGAGGTTACCTGTAACCTTAAAAATATCAACATCAAACCCCCAAAACTTCACTGTAAAAAATTCAAAGTTGACTCAACTTAATATAATTTGCTGCCTTAAAATTTTGACTAATGCTAGCAAATTATTTTAAATAATGTCAAACACCAACTACGTTTATACAACTTATGAAAATCAAGTTCCTACAGATTATTTATTTGTTCAGAGAATTTTCTTTTTTTCAATTAGATTAACAGAATCCAAGTAACCTTTGATTAAGGTGAACAAATTATTTAAGGTAATTTCCACTCACAACTAAGTTGAAATTTAATACATTTAAATTGTGTTGGAGACAATCCCATTAATGTAATGTGTGTTGGTGGCTTCACTGATGTGGCGCTGGTCTGGAAACCTAGCTCATGGTTCCAGTTTATACCTTCAGGTTATGCTTCTTCGGGACCAATTGCATGCTGGGGGGAAAGTGGGTGGGGTCTCAATAGCTGCCATTTTATTTAGGTAAGGGTTTTACAGAGAAACAGTTTTTGTTTTCATTGTTTAGTTTGCAACTATTAAATTCACTAGGTGATGTTAGTGGAGGGGGTGCGGTTTATTGGTAAAAATGGAGTCGAGAGAAGAGAGGGATTAGTATTGTTAGTAGGTGTTAGTAGTTAGTGTTAAGGTGTGATGTAGGTGTATTGTTGTGTGCGGGGGGGTGTCAGTGGGGTAAAGTAATTCCTCATTACACCAGAAACTTAAATAACTCAGCTGACTGAGGATCAGGCTGGGTTAGGTTTAGTAATTTATCTTGTTGATCTCTCTCTGACTGCTGTGCAGTGTAGCCCTCTGTAGGGAGCATATGCAGAGTTTGGTGTGGGGACCAGAAGTATGCATGCTCGACTCGAGATCAGAACAGAGTTTGGGTCACTGGTCATCACTGTTTATGAGTGTGTGTCTGAACAACGGATAAGGGACATGTTTTCCCAGTGAGACAAAGACAGTGGTGGGTGCGTATGGGACATGATAGGAAGGTTATGTGGTGGGTTTAAGGGAGTTTGATAAGAGTTAGAAAGGTGGGTGTTTGGGTTAGGGGTGTGTTTTTTAGGGTTAGGGTTGCAGGAATGGGGTAAGGGTTATTATTGTGGTTTAGGGTTAGGGCTGAAAATTAGGGCTAGATTGTTAAAGTGGGAGTATTTAAGGTTAGTGGTGTTTTTTAGGGTTCAGCGTGAAAGAGATGGATGTTATAGGGTTACATTGTACCAGTTGGTCAAAAACATCTGAGTGGGCATTTAGGCTGACCCCTGCTTTCCATTGGACGCGTGAGCATTGCGCAAAGTTAGCCGCCAATAAAGTCAATCAGACCCTTTCCACTGCATGTGCAGCAGCGTCCCAGAAGCGTAGTGTCGCAAGCAGTTCTTTTTTTTACGTGGTACGCTTCTAGTTTGGACTAGACAGGAAATCAGGCGTTCGTACCCGGAAGTTTCAAAATAAAAGGACACGGTCCCGATTTCTGTTTGCGAGACTACGAAAAAATACAGTACTTATTTGAAGTTCGTAGGTGCTGTGAAAATAAGCCACATACCTTCTGGATACATGTTGTTGTCTTTCTCACTGCTTGTTGTTGTATGTACTGATGAAATCACGCTTGTTTTCACTATTCTCAAGAGATTTCGTGATCTTCCAGGACCAGCTGGATGTGACGCTGTGATTTACGCATGTGAAGCGCTCCCGGTAGGAAGGGATGCGCTGCTGATTGCACGAGCAAAACGTTGCACGCTGCTTACGCGTCCAGTGGAAAGGAGCCTTTAGGGTTATATTAGCTGAATGGATAAAAACCTGACATTTGAAGTTGTTTCTACATTTTGGGAAAAATCAGTTGACCTAACTTGGAATAATAAGTTGCAAAACTAAAAGCAAATATTATTTATTACAGTGAGATCATTTTGGGTGTCATGACTTTGAAACCTTTTCATAAGTTTAGAAATATTTTTGAAACATTTAATTTCCCCCAAATAAATCAACTTTACTCTGAAAGTTAAAACCTGCATCGCATTAATTATCACCTTAGTTTAACATGCCCAGAATGCAACAATTAAACCCCAAGTTTTGGTCTCACAGCTGGTTTCACAGCTGGAAATATACAGGAAATAATTAAAATTAATGATTTAATGATTTAATTTGATTAGTGAATAAAACAAATAGCAGTTGGTATAAACATAACACAATCATTCTCAGAAAAGTTAATTGTGTCCTGGCAGAAATCAGCAGGAACACAGTTGCTATTTATTAATCTATTTTATCTCAGCACAGAGGAAGAACTTGATTTCCAGTTCAGTACATTACTGTATCAACAAGTTCTATATCTGAAGGAAAACAATTAACTTATGGACAGAACCCACTTTAATGGAGTAATCACAATCAAATTATGTATTTTAGGTATATGAAATCATCCCGAACCCATAATTTATTCAGATCCCCCCTGTGTTTTAGAACATATGCCTAAATTTAACATTGTTTACCCGGGGAAACCTGTTTGTTAAACTTCTAGTAAATATGTCAGGAAATGTTCATTCCTGGTTTAATTTTACAAGTTTAGATGAACAAAAAACACAACTTAAACCATTTTAGATAGATAGATAGATAGATAGATAGATAGATAGATAGATAGATAGATA
>SSNP01000122.1:1422360-1477289 GCA_006937955.1 Pachypanchax playfairii | reverse complement strand
TGGAGCAAATGGTTTAACTCCTCAAACTCAGAACGCATCTGAAGAATGGGGTGTATCCACAAACGGAGTAAATAAAGCCAATCCACTCTCTCTATATGATCCGCCATAGCTCAGAACATCTGATAACAAAGGAAGCCCCGCCTACATGCTCTTTGTAACGGTCAAGCGTTACGAGCTTCAATGCCTACGCGCTCTAACTGGCAGGCATTACAAGCTTCAACTTTCAAGCGTCAAACTTGAAGCGTTGTGAACGTTGCTTGACGCTGACAAAGCGGCCGGTGTGAATGCACCATTACTCTGAGTTGCACATAGCGTGCAAACACCCAAGACCTGCCTACAGCCTGGTGCAAGTGCTGGTGACCTTGGCTCTGTATACAAGAGAAACCTTTAAACTCCAGAGTGAAACACAATCAAGCTGGGAAAAATATGTGATTACATCAACATTCAGACATAGAGACTTTAACACTTGAATATTCAATATGATTCAAAGGAAGGAAAAAAAAGAGTTTTAACACCATGTTGAAGGATTTTAACAGATGTTAATATTCGCAAGCCACCTGTTTGAGGTTACCTGTAACCTTAAAAATATCAACATCAAACCCCCAAAACTTCACTGTAAAAAATTCAAAGTTGACTCAACTTAATATAATTTGCTGCCTTAAAATTTTGACTAATGCTAGCAAATTATTTTAAATAATGTCAAACACCAACTACGTTTATACAACTTATGAAAATCAAGTTCCTACAGATTATTTATTTGTTCAGAGAATTTTCTTTTTTTCAATTAGATTAACAGAATCCAAGTAACCTTTGATTAAGGTGAACAAATTATTTAAGGTAATTTCCACTCACAACTAAGTTGAAATTTAATACATTTAAATTGTGTTGGAGACAATCCCATTAATGTAATGTGTGTTGGTGGCTTCACTGATGTGGCGCTGGTCTGGAAACCTAGCTCATGGTTCCAGTTTATACCTTCAGGTTATGCTTCTTCGGGACCAATTGCATGCTGGGGGGAAAGTGGGTGGGGTCTCAATAGCTGCCATTTTATTTAGGTAAGGGTTTTACAGAGAAACAGTTTTTGTTTTCATTGTTTAGTTTGCAACTATTAAATTCACTAGGTGATGTTAGTGGAGGGGGTGCGGTTTATTGGTAAAAATGGAGTCGAGAGAAGAGAGGGATTAGTATTGTTAGTAGGTGTTAGTAGTTAGTGTTAAGGTGTGATGTAGGTGTATTGTTGTGTGCGGGGGGGTGTCAGTGGGGTAAAGTAATTCCTCATTACACCAGAAACTTAAATAACTCAGCTGACTGAGGATCAGGCTGGGTTAGGTTTAGTAATTTATCTTGTTGATCTCTCTCTGACTGCTGTGCAGTGTAGCCCTCTGTAGGGAGCATATGCAGAGTTTGGTGTGGGGACCAGAAGTATGCATGCTCGACTCGAGATCAGAACAGAGTTTGGGTCACTGGTCATCACTGTTTATGAGTGTGTGTCTGAACAACGGATAAGGGACATGTTTTCCCAGTGAGACAAAGACAGTGGTGGGTGCGTATGGGACATGATAGGAAGGTTATGTGGTGGGTTTAAGGGAGTTTGATAAGAGTTAGAAAGGTGGGTGTTTGGGTTAGGGGTGTGTTTTTTAGGGTTAGGGTTGCAGGAATGGGGTAAGGGTTATTATTGTGGTTTAGGGTTAGGGCTGAAAATTAGGGCTAGATTGTTAAAGTGGGAGTATTTAAGGTTAGTGGTGTTTTTTAGGGTTCAGCGTGAAAGAGATGGATGTTATAGGGTTACATTGTACCAGTTGGTCAAAAACATCTGAGTGGGCATTTAGGCTGACCCCTGCTTTCCATTGGACGCGTGAGCATTGCGCAAAGTTAGCCGCCAATAAAGTCAATCAGACCCTTTCCACTGCATGTGCAGCAGCGTCCCAGAAGCGTAGTGTCGCAAGCAGTTCTTTTTTTTACGTGGTACGCTTCTAGTTTGGACTAGACAGGAAATCAGGCGTTCGTACCCGGAAGTTTCAAAATAAAAGGACACGGTCCCGATTTCTGTTTGCGAGACTACGAAAAAATACAGTACTTATTTGAAGTTCGTAGGTGCTGTGAAAATAAGCCACATACCTTCTGGATACATGTTGTTGTCTTTCTCACTGCTTGTTGTTGTATGTACTGATGAAATCACGCTTGTTTTCACTATTCTCAAGAGATTTCGTGATCTTCCAGGACCAGCTGGATGTGACGCTGTGATTTACGCATGTGAAGCGCTCCCGGTAGGAAGGGATGCGCTGCTGATTGCACGAGCAAAACGTTGCACGCTGCTTACGCGTCCAGTGGAAAGGAGCCTTTAGGGTTATATTAGCTGAATGGATAAAAACCTGACATTTGAAGTTGTTTCTACATTTTGGGAAAAATCAGTTGACCTAACTTGGAATAATAAGTTGCAAAACTAAAAGCAAATATTATTTATTACAGTGAGATCATTTTGGGTGTCATGACTTTGAAACCTTTTCATAAGTTTAGAAATATTTTTGAAACATTTAATTTCCCCCAAATAAATCAACTTTACTCTGAAAGTTAAAACCTGCATCGCATTAATTATCACCTTAGTTTAACATGCCCAGAATGCAACAATTAAACCCCAAGTTTTGGTCTCACAGCTGGTTTCACAGCTGGAAATATACAGGAAATAATTAAAATTAATGATTTAATGATTTAATTTGATTAGTGAATAAAACAAATAGCAGTTGGTATAAACATAACACAATCATTCTCAGAAAAGTTAATTGTGTCCTGGCAGAAATCAGCAGGAACACAGTTGCTATTTATTAATCTATTTTATCTCAGCACAGAGGAAGAACTTGATTTCCAGTTCAGTACATTACTGTATCAACAAGTTCTATATCTGAAGGAAAACAATTAACTTATGGACAGAACCCACTTTAATGGAGTAATCACAATCAAATTATGTATTTTAGGTATATGAAATCATCCCGAACCCATAATTTATTCAGATCCCCCCTGTGTTTTAGAACATATGCCTAAATTTAACATTGTTTACCCGGGGAAACCTGTTTGTTAAACTTCTAGTAAATATGTCAGGAAATGTTCATTCCTGGTTTAATTTTACAAGTTTAGATGAACAAAAAACACAACTTAAACCATTTTAGATAGATAGATAGATAGATAGATAGATAGATAGATAGATAGATAGATAGATAGATAGATAGATAGATAGATAGATAGATAGATAGATAGATAGATAGATAGATAGATAGATAGATAGATAGATACCGTAGGTAGATACTGTAGATAGATAGATACTGTAGGTAGATACTGTAGATAGATATGTGTATACCTTTCAGCGTAGGAAATCTCATTTTACACAATTGTGGGATATTGGAAAAATACAGATGCAGCATTTTCTTTTTTATTTGTTTCAAGTTTATTTATTAGGTGCCAGTTCATAACAAAGTAATTTCCAGGCAAGTAAAAATTAACCAATTAATAATAAAACATTTTCTATCTAAGGAACCAGCCAATTGGGCTGAATTGTTATTTCAGCACAATCCTCCATCCTGAGCAGCACGATTGGCGACAGTGGAAAGGAACGACTCCCTTTTAACAGGAAGAAACCTCTAGCAGAACCCGGCTCAGGATGGGTGGCCTTCTGCCTTAGTCGACTGGGGTCTGAGCTGACAAGAAAGAAACACAGACAAACACAGATGGATTTTGGCCAGTCGTCATGTCTATAGAAAGATAAACAGAGAAACAGTTAATCAAAATAAAAGCACTAACTTCCAGTCAAGCGTGAAAGAGACGTCCCTTTTGAAATCCTTCAGGTATCCGGGTAGGACAGAATGTGGAGTTGTTGAGACTTTTTGCACCATTTCTAAATTAGTGAAAGTGATTTAAATCATCTGGTATATAGGTATTTATTTGTTGTAGTCAAATGAGAACAGCCACCTTAAATACACTAATTTTAACATGTCATTCAAAAGAACATTTTTTAGCAGAGTATCGGTATCGGATCGGTATCGGATCGGTATCGCCGATACTGGTCTGAAATTTACTTGGTATCAGATCAGAAAGAAAATTTGTGGTATCGCACATCACTATACAGAAGAGGTTTTGAATACTTAAAGGTGATTTTTACCAAATTTTGTGTACCCTAATGTTAAAAATAGAAAAACCTACACTGGTCACAACTTATTTACTGATATTTTGAATCTTTTGGAGAATATTTTATTAAGTTTTCATTTGGTACAAAAAAAAGCATTTTCTACTTGGCCAAGCCAAATCAAATCTCACACTTTTCTTGCTTTCTGGGGTCACGCTAAGGTCAGGTGTGTTGGTTTTTTTTTTCATTAGCATTATTTTCTTTGTTTTCTCCATGTATTTTTTTAATGCATTGCTCGCTTTTTTCACTTTCTCTCTTCCTCTCCTCTTCTTTCTCTCTCTCTGTGTTAGCCAGTTATTTGGCTGGCTGAACCGTACAAAATCTCTCTGTTATCAGTTCTGTGCATCTGGATGGCATTTTGCACTAAAACTGGGCTTCAGCCAGGTGTGTGAGCGTGCACGTGTGTGTGTGTGTGTGTACACGTGTGCGCGCATCAGCCTGTTTCTAATCAAGCTGCAGTTTATGATTATAGCCTCAACCTGCCACTCATAAATTTCCTCTACCGTGATGCTGAAACAATTAAAGCCGATAAGAAAATCTCTGAAGATTAGTCCAAAACTTGACATTTTAGAAGCAATTTCCACTTGATGTGTAAAAAATATGAATTGAAATCAGCATGGAGAAGTAAAACATTTATTTCATTTACAGTCACCAATATTTATGTAATCCTCCACTATTGGGAAACAGTGCTTCATAGATACGACCTATGTTTCACACTGGAATGGTATTTTGTGAATACGCAAACATTTTGTTGTTTCAGCCTTGTGTTCACATGGAAACAGTCTTATTTGACAACAAGATCCAGAGTAAAGTTATCTTGAAACACCAGTTTTGTGTTTTTGTGCCAAAAATCAAAATGCATGTCAGAGCCCCACTATCCACAACCCCAAATGTATCATAACAACAAGTTTAATGGCAGATTACATGTAAGGTTTATGTTCATGCTCCACACCTTGTTTCATGTTTTCCTGGCAACACAACATAAAAAAAGGATAAAACAGGTGTTTATCAATACCGATACTGTTATCGGAGCTGATACCATTCTAATGGACTCGTATCGGTATCAGTTAGTCAACCAATACGAACCGATACTTAAAATGTGGAAATTCTGCAATAATTTTAGAGAAAATGTTTATTTTGACTTGAAATGTTGGTTTTGGGGTCATTTTTATTAAAATTATATATTTTTATTGGGTTCGCCAATTAATATTTGTTCTAACAAGCAGAGACGAAAATAAAATCTGTCTTCCAATATATTGCATTTTTGTGTTGTAGAAGTATTGGCATTGGTAATCGTATCGGCATGTTCATTAGCAGAACAAATCAGAGCCAGGCGGAGGGCAGAGCAAATGCTTAGAGGACGAGTTTTAATGCACATGGATGCAAAATCGGTGATTAACTTGTAAATTTGCGTGTCATAAAGCTCAATGTAAAAGTGAAAATAAAGCCAATCATGCACAACTTTTTATTCAATATCTACTACATCACTAAAGTCTTTCTTGTAAAGCTTTTAGCAACCATGACTTACAGCTGACTGGACAACGCATATAAACTCTGCATGAATCGGCATTTTGCGCGGTTCTGTAATCGGAACCCAAACTCCATTGTCCTCTGAGTGTGAATTATAAAAGGGCCCGTGTTCTCGCCTGTCTTCACCAGTTTTTTTTTCAGATGTGGAAGAGACCCATCTCTCCCATCATACTTCTAAGCCAGGCCCCTCTGATGTCCGGGCCGGGGGTGTACCGTCCTCCCAGCCCCCCCTGAAGCACCGCCCCTGGCATGTACTCAGATCCAAGTATTAGTATTGTATCGGTTTGAAAAAGGTGGTATCATTGCATCCCTAGATAAAACTTAAACAAAATACATGTGGCCAAGACATGTAACGTGGTAGCGGGTCAAGGGTCTCTTTTCTGCTTTCTTTACACTGAAAACATAAAAAAAAAAAGATTCTTATTTTAATTTCAGTAATGCATATGTGAAGTAGTTTTACTGTATGCATTAGAGCTGTTAAACTGGCTGGAAAAACTGGAAAAACCATGAATGTCCTCATGTAATCTTCTTGGCTTCTTTTGGTTTGGTTGTCTGTACATTGAACTGTTTGTATTTACTTCACATCCTGAAGGGTTGGCTTTGTGAGCTTCTACGATGGAAGGAGGATCCCTGTCCAGAGAACCGTACTCTCTGGGAGAACTTGTGTATGATCCGGCGTTTCCTCACCCTGTCCCAGTCAGAGAGAGATGCTATCTATGAACAGGAGAGCAGCAGCATGAGTTCACAGCAGCATTGTACTGACAGGCTCACACTGCTTAGCAATGACAACACACTGGTAAGTCATAGAACTATAAATTAATACACACAACTGTTCTAGAATCACAGTCCCTGGTGAATATTTATTAAAATACATCTTTTAAAAGTGCATTGGAATTTTGTAAATATAATTTATATAATTATGAAATATAACAGAATATTTTAAAGAAAGAAGAAAGGTCAGTCGATATCCATGGTTCATACTTGAAACTAGCACAGCAATAAATGTAAAATGCCAGAAGTACCAAAATGCAATAATCCAATTGTACTATATTTGTAGAAAATACCGCCCTAATATTAGACAAGAAAAAAGACAACTTTCATCATCATCATCATCAATTTATTTATAAAGCACATTTAAAAACTGCAGTGACGCAGACCAAAGTGCTGTACACAAATAAAAACAACAAATACAGAGATAAAAATAAACATGCTATAAAAACAAACATAAAAACAATAAAATAAGGTCAGCAAGGGGTTAGACTGCCCCAACAGAGTTAAAAGCTTGAGAATAAAAGTAAGTCTTTAAAAATACTAAGAGATGGGGCGAGTCTGACCGTCAGCGGGAGCTGGTCCCATAAACTAGGGGCGCAAAAACTTAGCAGACTGAAATCAAACACCATATATGTTCCTAATGAATCACATTGTTTTATTGATTTATTCATTTTGGTACGTAACCAGAATCTACACTTTTCACGTTCCTGTTCATCATGTAAATCTTGCATTCATTTTGGCTTAGTAACAATGTTTAAAAGGGAACGTTCTTTGTAATCTGATCATTTAAACTCAAATCACAAACAAATTTTACCCATAAAATAAAGAAATGATCTATAAAGTCACAAAGATAAAAAATGTAAGATTGTGGATCATTTTTTAAAACAATTATTTTAACTCTCACAACAACCTTTGGTCCATGTCTTCCTTATTTTCAGATATTTTCTAATCAATAATATTATGTAATTTAATCATATAATAAATTTTTTTTTTTAATCTAATGTCACATTTTTGTTTTGTACTGTATTACCCCCATTCCTCTGTAATACCTTCTATTTTTGTACTGACTTGTCTCAACAGTACCAGCGTAGCTCCCCAGCGATTCTACAACATCAACTTCAACCCCATCAACATCTGCAGCCCGAACCAGGGATTCACCTGTCTCCACGGCAACCATATACTGGATCTGAGGCTGAGGGTGGGGGCATCTGGGGCCATTCTGAAGTACATTTACAGGGTAGAAGCATTGATAATGGTGAAAGAGGTAATAGTAAGGAATGGGTTGAGGGGGAAAAAGAAAATAGAGACTGGGGTGTGAGTGGAAGAGTGTGGGGAAGAGAAACATGTGAGCATGAGAAGGATGGAAATATAGCCAAGGAATGCAAAGATAAGGTAACTCAAGGCTGTAAAAACAGAAATTTTAAAGATGTACAGGATCTGAAGTGGTCTAGTCTGAAGAATGAAGAGAATGGCACAGCTGGGATTCACTCTGATGAAGACAGAAGGACAAGAGGACTAGACGAGCTCCAAGGTGAGGGGTTAAACGTGTCTGGTGACGCTCTGGGGATATTGCAAAGCTTTATCCAGGAAGTGGGCCTGAATCCAGATGAAGAGGCCGTTCACACCCTTTCTGTTCAGCTTGGTCTGCCCAAATACATCATCCGCAGCTTCTTCAACAGGCAAGACCAGGGGCAAAGTGAAGAATTCAGCCAGAGTCCTGTGCACAGTCATGATCATCAAGGCTTTGCAGACCTCTCAGTATTGGGTTTAACTACCCAGGAAGGCCATGGAAAGACAGAAGAACAACAAGAGGTAGAAAAACAAACTAATAGTTGTCAGAAAAGTGAGGGTTTTGTTTTAAAAGAATCTGATGCTGCCACACAAACCATCCCTCCTGTGAAGGAGGAGCAGGAAAGTTAACCTAACTAAGATAACATAACAGTTTATTTTCTGTCCTGATGCACTTCTGTTAAGAATCAAATGGAAAACTACTTTAACCATTTTTTGAAAAGACTGAACAAATATTACTTGTTTGAAAGTGAAAATCTCTTCTATTAAAAAGGAACATAGCAGCATGAGCAAACCATCAGACGTCAAGATCAATGTCTCGTGGACAGACAAGACTAAAGTGGAGGTGTTTAATCATAACATCACACTTCACACCAAACAGCATAAACATCTAAAACCAACTGTCAAGCACAGCAATGGAGGACTGAGGGTTTGATACTGATATACAGCCACATGGAATGAGCTTTCAGGTTATTTGTTTACGAGAGTATTGTATGGCCTGGAAGTGCTGCGGAATGGAGACCCACTTCCATTAGCGCCCTTGTTCACCTACGGTGTAGTTCACGCCACAGCTAGCTCGCGCCATGACGCGATCGTTTTGGCTATTCTATTTTTTTTAGAACTGCGAGCGGCTCGCTTCAATTCTGGCAGGAAGTCACACCAAGACACACGAGACAATCTGGTCAATTTTGAAAATAAAATCAATTCTTCAAAATAAAATACCGCGATTGACAATTGCAATCATATTTGTGTATCTAAACAGACTATAGAGATGAAAATAAACACAACACACACACAGCGCAACAGAGTGGGCTGACTATGTTGAGGGTGGGGTTACCTCTGAAAAAAACAGATGAGCAGAAACACTTGTGGACTGTCGTGGAGAAATACGCGTCCAGTGTGTACATGGTTATGGAAAGCAGGTAATATCAAATAGCGCCCATTAGTGGGCACCTAATTTCCCCAAATATGCTGTAAAATATGCCGAAACAATTTTTAAAACATAATATTTTATGGCGCTTTGAACCCCTCCCTGTTCTGTTATGTCCAGAACAGCGTTTTTACAGTGCTCTACGTAACAAAGCATTTAGTATTTTATGGCATATTTGGGGAAATTAGGCATCCAAAAATGGACGCTATTTGATATCACCTACTTTCCATATGAACCAGCTGTAGGCTGTGTAGTGTTCATACCTCCACTCAGATGGATTAATACAGCAGGATAATACTTCCTATCAGACCAACAAATCTTCAAGAGAATCACAGAAAAAAACCTTCAGTGTTGAAATGACCAAGTAAAACTTTATAAAGTTTATACCTGAGTCCAAATGCTGTGGGGGGGGGGGATTGACTACAGTCAATCCGAAGCAACATTGTTCTCCATAAAGATCTGAGAAACTCCTAATGTCACACAGAAGATGATTATTTTCAGGTACTGCTGCTAGCAGTGGTTCTACATGTCACTGAATCATGAGTAATTATACGTTTTCACTTACTTTTTCCAGTTCATTGTAAATAGGAAATCACTTGTATAATAATTCATGTTTTTTTTATCTGACATTAAACTGATCTATTGGAGAACAAGATTTCTTTCCATTATGACCTCATATGTTAAATAAAGAAGTCTAAAAATAAAGGAGGGCTTTTTTTATCTTTTTCATATTTATTTAGGATGTTATTCTATGATTTTAACATCCTTATTGCACTTGAGACATCGATAACTGTGACTGCAGATGTTAATATAAGGTTCCTCTGTGTCTCAACTAAAACTAACCAGTTCTGTTATAAAGTGGTTGATTTTATTTGTATTTTGTTTCTTGTTGTAGATGACTTAAATCTTCTCTAACTTATTGAAAATGTAATTCCTGATAAATTACACTCCACATGTTTGTTTTTGTGTTTGTCTGTCTCATAATGTTAATAATGACAAATTGGCATTTATCCAAATTTTATTATATTAACATTGAAGAATAAGCCTTTGGAAAGCATTGCAGTTGGACTTACAAATGCTTAAAGAGGTAATAAATATAAAAGAAATGGGAAATGTTGCTACTAAGAGTCAGGAACAACCTGATTTTATCCATTATAAATCTTAATATTTTGTTAATAGTTTTTTGTCATGCATACGGCTCCATATACTGTAAATAATGTAAAAGTCTCCTTTAAAAGTTTGCTTTACACTTTTTTGTTGTTATATTTTAGCTCACAGAGTCTTTACTGATTTGTTTTCTACTTATTGTAAGTACCTTGTTTTTGCTGCCATGTCAGCTTGTTGTTTTTCTCATTAAAAGTTTTTATTTTCATTTCGTGAGTGTCTGCCTCCACAACACCAACTCATAACTTTTTTTCATACCAAGAAAAATATGGTTACTTTAAAAAATACCTATAAATTCCTTGAAGGAAAGCTGATCACCTGTTACTCTCTTAAATTATGATTATCTTGCATTTAAAAATTATAGTGTTTTAGCCATTTTGGTGAAATATTGAATAGCACTGGGCTACTACCACACCAAATTTCAGCAGACTTCCTGTAAAACCAACAGGGTTATAAGCCATTGTAGTGTTTTCCAAAATCAGAGACCTAAAAATAAATAAATAAATCTACAGTAGATGTAGTCTAATAATAATTTTCTGAAGGTTTCTGTAATTTGTCTAACAGTTCATGACATGAGATTCCTGTTTTAAGCACGTAAACATTTAACTGAACGTCTGTAAAAACTACTGAGTTGGAGCCACTTTTATGTTTACTAGGGTGGATTAACTGTGGCAGCCATATTGAATTGGATTGATTCCAAAAGTTAATCAGTTGTAGGTGTATATCCAAAGAAGACTTTCTGAGTTTCATTAAAATCTGTTTAGTGTTTAATAAGATGTTTTGCTAATGTGCAGTGTGCATGTACACACATGAAAACACACCCAAACATTGTGCAAACATTATCGCCTGATACTTGAGGCCTTATTAAGCTGGTAGGAACATTTAGAATCTGATTTTAAGACGGACTGAGAGATTTACTGCTCTAGAAAATCAATAGAGAATCAGAAAACATGATTCTTATTTAACAAGACACAATTTGAGGTGTTCTCCCAAAGATCTATGACTGATTTAATTCATGGATAATGATGTTGCCTTTTTTAAACCACATATGTTTTTCTTCGACTGTTTGTGTGAACTGTTATTTTCAGCCTTTTGACAGTTTACATAAGTTCCTCCCTGGTGTATCACTAGAGCAGTGTCTTTCTTCAATCACACACTGCTTAGTGCTTACAGTTTACTGTCATCTATCAATAAATTATTTTATTTTAATAGTTTCAAGGACTATTTTCTTTCGTGCCTCTCCCCCTCCCCCTCCTCCCGCACATCCCCTGAGACGCTTCACATTGCAGCTCCTTCACTATATCGAGAAATTGCATCATTTGAGCTCCATTTGGTCAGAATAGCTTCACAGAGCAGTTCAGCTATGCTCTGCTCTTTTACTGCCATCTGTTACCATGACGATACTTTAGTCGGGGCCAACGAGAGGCCATGAAAGCCTCATCATCAGTAATATTAGCTGTAATAATGATGATAATGGTGCTCTTGAACTGCCTTGCCTGAGATAATGATGGTGATAGCAATGGTGGTCATTATTTCTGCTTTGTGTTAACTCTCAACCATCATGCAGAGAAACACTTGAATACATTCTTATCTTTTTAAATATTTTAATTGGTTATGGTATCTGATGAGTAAATCTGTATAAACAATTCTGCTTTTTCCTGTTATGGATATTTAGTTGGGGTTCTTGATTTGACTGTTGATATTTTATGACAGTTATTTGTTACTAGACATGGATAAACCAACCTGACTTGTCTGGCCTCAGAAATTGCTGTAATTAAGTTGATAAAAGATGTTGCAGTGTAGTTCTTTCAATATTTTAGCATCATCATCAGGCTCCCTGTAAAACCCAGAATACAATTTTAAATTTAACTTCTTATATATAAAGTTCTAAACCACCAAGCTCCCTCCTATATAACAGAGCACTTCGCTCTCAGACTGCAGGTCCACTTCCAGCTTCCACTTTAACCCTATAATGCCACTTGTATCATATTTGCTACATAGTTTTGATCATTTCTAACATGGTTGCTCCCAGTAAATGATCCACTTGCCTTTTTTTCAGGTTAAATCATCATTATTATATGGATGAATGCATTATTATTAACTCATTTTTTATATTACAATTAAACTGTAAAGACGGCCAATGTAATAAATGTGATACAAAAAATCTACATGAAATCTAACATGATACAGCAAAAAACATGTGTGAATTTTGTTCTAAGGCTTCGTAAACATCCCAGTTCCAAATAATCAGAGTTTTCTGGCTACTTTTTAATAAGTTGGGTCTTACAGGGTTAAATCTGTGAGGCAGACACCTTGTGTAGCATTAAAAACCGGCTTAAAACTTTTCTTTTTGCCCAATCCTAGTCAGGGTTAGCTTGGGTTCTCCTGATACATCCCTTTTTTAGGCTTAGACTGCTGGAGGACATACTGACCACCAGTGTTTGGAATAACGCCATTTTAAGTAACAGCATTACACAACGTTGGATTTTCAGGAATGGAATAATATAATTAATTACAATTTGCAATGTTGCACTGCCGTTATCGTTAGTGAGTATAAAATGCAGTACGTTGCTATGAATTGGAAAAATAAAATGTGTAATATGAACATGCCACTGACTGCACTTACACCCAGGAGATAAGCCAGCAGCCATAGCCTAGCAGGAGGGAGATTGCCTCTCAATTGGAGGACCAAGGTTTGCAGGCTACATGTCAAATCAAAATTTGTTTTATTGGCAAGTTTTATTTGCATAACACAAAGAATTTGTCTTGGGTGAAGGAGTGCAGACGATACTGAACCTGCAACTGTCCTCTGCTCATTGCCTAACAGGTGAGGATGAGTCAAATGCAGACCCTGAATTTCCCACGAGAGGGATTAATAAAGTATAAATCATTATTATTATTATTATTATTAATAGTAGTAGTAGTAGCATTAAAAGTGATTACGATTGGCTAAGAAAGAGTCACATGTTTCATTTTAGCCAATCAGAGCCATCAGAAAGGACGTGTTTACACCCTCGCAAACTTTAAGCAGATTTTGCTAAGCAGCAGAAATGATGAATCTGGAGCATTCGGGAGGAAAGTTTTCTTTTTCAAGGTGGAGATATGTTTTTTAATATAGTATGTAAGTGCAGCACAAATCTTTGCCTATCTGTTTATTTGTAATAAATATGGAAATTTATTTACAATTACTTGTCTGTTTTACTCATTTCTACTGACTCGTGAAATCCTCTCAAAAAATCCTAATTCTTTTATGTATTGACACTTTTTTTAAAGTAATACAGTCAATTACTTTCTCAGGTAACTAGTTACTTTTTTGTAGCGTAATCCAGTTAGTAACTCGGTTACTTTTTGGAACAAGTAGTGAGTAACTATAACTAATTACTTTTTTAAAGTACTATTCCCAACACCGCGGACCACATTTCTTCATTCTTAATTTTATTTCTGTTTATCTTTCCATAGACGTGATACCTGACCCAAATCCATCTGTGTTTGTTTCTTTCCTGTCAGCTCAGACCCCAGTCGGCCCAGAGAGAAGGCCTCATCCTGGTTCTGGTTCTTCTGGAGATTTGTCCCTGTTAAAAGGGAGTTGTTCCTTTCCACTGTCACCAATCGTACTGCTCAAGATGGGGGATTGTGTTGAATTAATGAGTCAACCCAATTGGTTACAGAGGACATTAATGATGACTCAATATTTCTGTATGGTGTCTTGAAATTATATTTTGTTATTAAATGTCATTTGTATAAAAAATGAATTGAACTAAATTTAATTCAATTATTTATGTAGGATTTCTTTATCCTGGGTGATATGACACTAAAGTCTTCTTCATCTAAATGATGTATACTTGCATCATAACTTCTCTGTCTTTTTTGGTCTGATAATTTTTGATTGTAGTGATAACATTATATAACGTAACATAGCACACATCTTCCTTCCTGAGTCCCTGCTGCCTCAAAAGAAAATTGCCGGATTTTCTAGGAAAAAACAATCCAAAACTAGAAAAGCACTTGGAGAGCGCATACCTCCGCCAAGCAGCACTTGGACATATTGAAGAAAGTACTATGTCTGTATCCTTTAAAAAAATTCCTGGATCCACCCCCAAAATCTAATCGTCTAATTGTCAATTTCTTGGGTCATTTCTCACGTTTCCTGAAAATTTAATCAAAATCCATCCATAAGTTATCCTGCTAACAGACAAACAAACAAACCCTGAAGAAAACGTTACCTCCTTGGCAGAGGTAACAAATAAATTAAAAAAACTGTAATATTCTGGCAGCTGGGGCGCCAACAACAGAAAATAACCATGTTAACCATAACTATAACCATTATAACCATAACTGAATTCTGTTCAGAATTCAAATAATTAATTTAATTAATTTAAAACTTTGTGGTTTTAGTTTTTGGTTTTGTCAACTTTTCCCAGTTTAAAACTGTTGGATGATTGTTTAGTAGATGAATGTTTTCAAATGTAATGTCAATGAAAATTCCAACATGGTAAAAAAAAAATAATAACAACAAAATAATCTGCTGTCAAGATACAGAAAGATATTTTTACAGGTTCATTCTTTGAATATAATTGTTAAACATTTAATACTTGAAGTAACACTGACAAAATTTTACTTTATTTTTTTAATTGTCAGTTATCCAAGGTGTAGTAATCATAGCAGATTTTAACAAATTTACAAAGAAATAAAAAAGTATATTTGTTTTTCTTTGACTTAATTAAAAAAATAAAGTAAAAGTCCTTTAATCTGGCAACAATTTGAGATTTGTTATATGTCACATGTACCTACACAGCATTTTTTATTTTACACATCAGCAAGTTTGTACTTTCCTGTTAGATCTGATAACAAGTAACAGTTCTCAAGAGTTTGACTTATATTATGTGAAAGAAACATTGCAAGGCATGAAGTGTAGAAATACAGAATACATTTAGTATGTATTCATCCAGATTGGATGACTGCCTGCCTGCATGGGTATTTCTTGGGACAAGCGTGTTTTCCTCCAGACACATCTTTATTGACACGGAGTAAAGGTTAAGAAAAAGCAAATATAATTTAGGCTCTTCAGAAAACCTATTGCTTTTTAAAATTTTTAATCTTCTTTTAATTTAAACTCAATCAATTCCTGCCCTGATTTAATCCCTGTTAAATAACAAACAAAACCATGTGTGAGTGATGGTGATAAAGAACAAAGTACTTCACAGGAGATAGTGTTTTGATTGAATTCATGTCTTCAGAAAGTTTGTGCCATTTAACTGGAGATAACTGTTTGTGCCTATAACAAGTCACTTTAACTACATTAAAAACTTGGAAAGGATCATTAAAGTTTTCTTATCCCTCATGTATAGTTACGGTGGAGAAAGATCTCATGTATCTTTTATCAATTCTACTCTACCAAAACTAAGAGAACTTGATCCTTGACTTGAGTCTTCAGGAACAACTCCAGAACATTTAGGACTTGACCTAGGACTTGTTTATTATTAAAGAGGCCCTTCCATTAAAAACAGTTTTTCTGAGGTTTCTGTTGAATATTTTAGCTCCACAGGTCAACAACTTCTCTTTCAGTTTTAATCTCTATGCAGGTGGCGATAAAACTCGAGTTCTCCCGAGTCCAAACGGCCTGTATCTGTTTTGTCACAACTCCTTTGTTCGTTAGTATTCGTCGCCGTCCGCGACGGTCCTCCAACGCCAGGGTCCGAGGGCGTCGCCGTCCGCGACGGTCCTCCAATCTCATCGGCTCCAGTGCCAGACTCTTCATCTCCAGTGCCAGACTCTTCATCTCCAGTGCCAGACTCGTCAGCTTCAGTTCCAGACTCGTCAGCTCCAGTTCCAGATTTCGTCAGCTCCAAGTCCAGACTCATCAGCTCCAGATCCACCGGTTCCAGTGCACATCGCTTCAGCCTCCAGCCATCCCTGGGACCTGGTCCCAGTTTCCAGTGCCAGACCTCCCAGACCTCCCAGACCTCACAGACCTCCCAGACCTCCTAGACCTCCCAGACCTCACAGACCTCCTAGACCTCCACCATCCAGGCCACCCTCCAGACTTTCTGAGCCTCTCCTCGTGGCCTCCAGGCTGCCCTCCGGGCCGCCCTTCAGACTTTCTGCGCCTTTTTCTAGTGGCGCCCCCTTTTAATTAAATTTTTTTTGTGAACTTCTGAGTTTTTTTTTCTGTGCCCTTGGGTTGTTTGTGTTCCACTGTAAACGAAGTCCAACCATTTCTGACGAACAGTCTCATTCTTTGGAAGACTAAAAAGAGGGCAGCTGTCTTGACATCCAAAGATACATTTCTTGCATGATGGCATTTTGGAGTTATGAAAAGCGCCCAGAAAAGTTGTCAGTAGATAAGCTCAGGAAAGGTGCACTCTCGCAGTTCCACCAGGTGTTTGCTAATTGCTGCTACCGCTGCTCTGCCTGCGTTACACGCGGGGGAGGGGTGCTCTCCTGTGAGGGGAGCAGTGGGCATGAGCTTGGCAGGTAATGAAATATCGGGGGCGTTTCAAGGAGAAATGGACGTTTCTGGGAGGAATCAGGCAAACGGCTTTCAAAATGGCTGCCATGGGAGTGTCTAAAGATTACTCAAACATACATAAATGAGCTAAAGAAACATTTCAGGCATGATTTTAATGAGGGAACGACATGATAACATGATGTAAAGCTTGAAAAAGTCAATTTTGCATAATACTCCCCCTTTAAGACTAGCTACGTTTACATGGGCACATTTAATCGGAATTAACGCTCAATCGGAAAAAAAAGACGTCATGTAAACATGTCAATCAGAATGTTTTGATCCGATGCAGCCTGATCAGAATGAAATTTACTTCCGATCGAGAGGGGTGGTTTTGTCCGATCTTCATTCGGATAGACGTGCATGTACACGCCTATTTGGAGAGAAAGGGTGAAAAAAGCCCACTGCGCATGCGTACAACTTCAGCGTGACGTCTTTCCGCTTTCGCAGACCCAAGTAGAAAACATAGCGGGAGTTAAACAGAAGTGGTCTGCTGGTGCAGTCATCCTGTCATCCTGCTCTCCTCTCCTGTGGCGGAGGAGCAGTAACAATATGTATTCAGCCTCTAGCTTGGTTAATGCAACCAGTAAAAACCCAAACATAAAGGTAATCACCCGCAGAAGGTCCATATTGGGGATAACATGAGTCAGCTCGAGCACACGGTGGGGCGGGAAAGACGTGTAGAAAGGACGGAGTTTGTTTACTTTTTTTCTTCCCCTGGAAAGACAACTCGCTGTGCGCATGCTCAACTCATTTAACCTGATTGAGTGGTTGGTGCATGTGTACTCATGGCATGATCAGATCATTTCAGTTAGTGTCCATGTAAACAGGGATTTGGGAATTCCGATCGACCAAGATTTTAATCAGATCGGGGAAATTTGGCGCATGTAGGATAGCGGAATAGCGCTGCAACTGGTGGCAGCTTGTTGGAGTAGCTTTGTGACTTAGCTAGCATTTGCTAGCATTTTTTGTTTTTTTTTAGTATTTCTTGCTAGTTTTTTTTTCTGGAAATATTTTCTAAATACTTTTCTTCTGATTTAGGTGCTGTGCTGATTGAGTTTTTTGCTTGATTTGTCACTTTTTTGCCACTTGTTATGATGCGTAACCATGGCAACAAGAGACTTGTTTACAAGAAAGAGCAGCTAACTGACATTTCTAAGGCTGAAATAATCCTCAAATTGAAACTCTGGGTCCCTGATGAGCGCAAAAGAAGAAGACGTGGATGCAGAGCAGGAGCAAAGTGAAGAGAGAGAAAGAGGGAGTTTAAACCTTCACTTCCATCAGTCATATTGACAAATGTGAGATCTCTTGCTAACAAAATGGATGAACTTTAAACTCTGTTGAAGACCCAGACAGAGTATAGGGAATGCAGCATCATGTGTTTTACTGAGACATGACTAAAGGAACATATCCCGGACTCCAGTGTGTCTCTGTCTGGCCTTCAAACAATACGGGCAGACAGAGATTTGAAGAGCAGCGGCAAAAGAAAAGAAGTTTGTCAGCTGCTCACACCTGCAGTCAACTGTTGGGGTGGAGCATCAGAGCAAGTGACATGAAGAGGCTGAACAGATGGATAAGGAAGACTTATTCTGTCCTGGAGACTGAACTGGAGTCTCTTGAGTTGATTGTCCAAAGGAGGATGAAGAACATGATGGAAAACCCTCATCATCCTCTTCAGAACACAGTAACTCAACAACAGAATGTCTTCAGCCAGAAGATTCTTCATAATCCGCTGCAGCACAGACCGCTACAGGAGATCCTTCCTGTCCACAGCTAGAACCCTCTACAGGAGATCCTTCCTGTCCACACCTATAACCTTCTATAATGACTTCCTGAAAAAGAACTGAGCTACAACAACACTTAATTTCCCTTCGGGGATTAATAAAGTATTTTTGATTTGATTTGATTGATTTGATGTAAACGTAGCTACTGACTTTCATGTCCTAAAATCAGTAGAACAGTTGCTTCTTACTGCTGTCTGAACGTCTCTTACTTAGGAGCCCCAGGAGCAGCTTAAGAGTTTTTGGAAAGACAAAACCTAAATTTCAGACACTAAAGCAAATTTTGAATAACCAGAAAATAATGTTCCTTATTTATTCTGATGCAGACCAAAATAATAGCATTGTGCTTGAGTTTATCCACCAAACACACAGTAACTGTCACAGATGTAGTTAGGGTTAGGCATAGGAGCCATTTTAACCGGGGACGCTGGGGACATGTCCCCAGCACTTTTTGCAATAGACTAGTTCGTCCCCACTTCTTTCTAAGGATCACTGGGTAGTTCTCCAACAAGTGATAGAAATCGGCCTTACTATACGTGTTAGGACATACAGTAACTTCATCAGAAGTTAAGAGGCCATTTCATACAAATTTCAGGACTTTGTGGTTATTTCTTAAGTATTAACCAGTAATATGAAACATTTTATTTCTAAAAAACATTACAGTTTGCACTGCAGTGTTTCCCAATCACTAAATGGATAAATACTTATAAATTAATATTTAATAACATGTCCCCAGCAGTCTTCAAAGCACACTCAAGTTTATTGTTATTGTCCCCACCACTTTTTAAAACAAACTGACACCCTTGGGGTTAGAGTTAGGATTAGAGCTTGTGAAAAAAACAAAAAAACCTGAGCCCTATGGAATATAGTTTGGAGTTGAACTAAAACAAAATCAATAGTAGCATCTAAGTAACATCCAGTGTTCAAGTGTCCAGTTATTCTGGTACCTTTAAATTTTGACCACTTTTCATTAAACAGGCAGGATCTTCAGCAATATAGCTACTTCATATTGCTGTGAATATTCTCAAGTAGAAGCTGGGACTAGACACTTTCATGCAAAGTGAATCTGAAGCTCAGTCAGGAGAAAAAAAGTCACTACATACACACTTGGACATTATTGTGAATTAAAATCAACTGCCCTACAGTCCATGTTGTATTACCAAAATTATGTGTCGTATTAGAGAACCTTTACAGAAAGGCGCCCAACAAATAAAATTTATTATTATTATTAATCAACAGATGGCTGCTTCAGGCAAATCTTGACAGGGAATTGAAGACGCACCAAGGAAGCAAAAATAAGATTCAAGAACAGTCTTGAAAACAGCATGTGGAGCTCCACAGTTTTTCATGTCAGTGAGACATGGCTAAAACATAACAACTGGTCGCTGTACATAATACGGGTGGTGTAAACTTCTGTACAGAGCCAGACATGTTAATTCACACCATTTTATTGCATTTTTATTTTGCTTTAAGAAATGTTAATGAACTTTGTCAGATAAGATACAGATTAAGCTATAAAACAAGGAACTATCTGCACACAGAGAGCTCGTATAGCCTCTTGTCACATGACCAGTCAGCTGATCCTCAGCACATCCGCCTGATCTGGTTGCTGGTGTTTACAAATCAGAAGCCAATTCGAAACGCCAGAATGGAGGTTCCTGCATGAGCTGGACAGGTATCGAATCACAAATTGCAAGTTTGTAAATATTAACGCATTCGTCTCTGCTGACAGCTGTGCTCGTGCCAGTCTGTTTGAGTTTGTGTTAGTGCAAGACAGCGCGTGCTACAACTTGGTCTCGCGTCAATGCGTGAGTCGGAAGTAGCGCGAGGCCCGTGTGTGTTTGCTCTTTAACGTGCTAACAGCCTCGCTAGTGTCGTATTAGCTTTTCTGTTTCACGTCATTTAAAGTCACCTTTTCACTCACAGTTTCAGCTTACAAAATGAATTCCGTTTAGCTAGTTTAGCTTTAATTTAGCTCTGTTAGCAGACGAAGGATTCACGCTAGCGTTTGCGCTGTTTGGCTTTTCCCTGTCAGTTGACGGACGCTTGTTTTCACTTTTAATATAACGTAGTCTCATATCGTCAAATCTGATTGAGACTGTTTGTTCTTCAGTTGTAGGAAAAACATTTTTATGGTGATGTGGTTAACAGTGTCATTGTTTCTTTGGAGTGGGTCACTCCGCATCCACTTGGACTGATGAGTCCCAGGCAGTGCAGAGGTTCTGTAACACCACGTGCCTGAACTGTTCCATGCTGTTTTCCAGACCGTGTCAGGAACCAGTTCTGTACCAGTCAGTCTCTGACAGACCGGACAGTTGTCATCACAGCGAAACTGCTTCTTAGAATTAGAGTGTTTGTGATGTAAATTTAACTCTGACCTTCAGACTGTTTCTGTAAGTCAGAAAAAAGTTACTGGATGTTGAAAATGTTCCCCTTTGCTGGATTTCCACAATGTGTCATCATGGTGCAACTCTTATTTTTTGGCAGTCTGTCATTTGAGATACTACATAACTCTGATACAATAATATGACGTAGCACATTGGATTTTGCCCTAAATGTTGTTATTACTTCTATTCATCCACATAAAGCAGCTGAGTGAAAGCGATTTAAATTGTCTATAATTTTCACTTATTTTTTTTATTGACACCAATCTTCAGAATTTTAACCTCAGATTGCAATGAATATATTTTTGAATTTAAGCATTGCAGCACTTCGTGATCACGTGTATGTTTGATAGATAACCAAGTGAACACTGTTAAATCATTAAATTAAATTGCATGAAATAAAAATTTTATGAACACATGTTATTTAGTTTAGTTTTTCCTCTTGCACACTGATTTACAGCCTTTCTTGTTTCGTGTTATTCCAGCGCTACGTATTTCAGCTGTGAACAGCTCGTGAAATATGTTTTTGGTCCCTTGATTGATGCACAAATTTGATCAAATTGTTCTGTAAATCATAAGAAACAGGATCTATTTAAAAACCTTTTTTGGCTTCTCATGGGTGTCCAAACCACCAACTTGTTTAGATTATACATTGATAGTGAGTCAGTCAGTTCTGACAGATTTCATGGTGTTTTCAGAAGTTACAGTTCAGAGCTTTTTCTTTGCTCTTTGCAGAGATCATGTGATGTAAAGGCTCCTGAGCCGTAGCTGTGAACTCGAGTAAAGGCATGTGAGTTTGTTTAGCTGTGGTGTTCCACTTTCACTAAACTACAGTCGGCTGTTTCAGCAGTAGACAGCTCTAACTGTTGTATCTGTGTTATTTAACTTTAGACTAAAATCTGAGAGAGCTTGTTCTTCTTAGTTAAAATAATTCATTTATAAAGGGTTTAAAAACTTTTTCCATAGCTGAAAACAAAGCTATGGTTTTATTTCAGTTTGAGATCTCTAAATGGAGCCACTGAAGATACATATGTAATCCATCTGACTATTCTGGATTTATAGTTTTTTTTTGTTACCTAATGTAGGTGAGATTAGATCTTATTCATTGTGCTTTGCAGTGTCTGTTCCACTGAGTTGTAGGAGCTGTTAGCTTGTGGTTTCCTCTCCCAACATAATGAAAACTCTTTCTCTACAGCTTGGTTATTGAGCCAAGTTAGCAGCAGTGTTTACACAAACATATTTGCAGCTCCAGAATATTGTTGTGCAGTAAAGAATGTGATGCTGCCTGGTTTTGCAAAATGAATAGTATGAAAAATCAAAGTCCTAATTAGAGAAGTTTGAGTCTTGATAATCCTCTGTCAGTTTCATATTGAAAGTAGGTTTAAAGAAAAGGGAAATAATATATATTTTCTGGAAATCAATACAGATTAAAGGGAAGTAAGTTGTAAGGGAAGTTGTAGGATTTTTGCTGCTCATCTCATATTTTTCTTTGAAACTGAGCTTCAAGTAACAACTTTTAAAAAAGAACTCGGGCAAAAGGTTTTTTTTTTTTTTTAGAGATTTAGTATTATTTTAACAATTCAGTTTGAATATTTTATTCTGACTTGTTTTAGTTAAAGAGGCCATTTCACACAAATTTAATGACTTTGTGGTTATTTCTGAAGTATTAACCTGTGATATGAAACATTTTATATCTAAAAAATGTTAGGAAACATTAATTTACAGACCTTTCAATCGCTCTGTGTGAAGATTCGACTGGCTTCGTCAGGCTCTCGGGCTGCAACTCATTAATATTCATTATGCTAATTTTCTGGACTCAGATTGGCTAACAAACTAGCCTATGAAAGCAAGGTATACTGTTTCCTGCCCCGCTGCGCATGGCAACAGCAGACGTTGTGTCTTCCGGTTTGATACGTCTTATGCTACAGCTTTTAGCCAGCAGCATGCTAGGCGTGGTTTCAACTGTTGGAGCTGCCGAATACTAACGAGCAAAGGAGTTGTGACGAAACAGATACAGGCTGTTCGGACTCGGGAGAAATCGGGTTTTATCGCCACCTGCGTAGTTTGAGAGATTAAAACTGAAAGAAGAAGAAAAGTTGTTGACATGTTTTCACACCCACTATGAAGGTAACCTGTGGAGCTAATATATTCAACAGAAACCTCAGAAAAACTTTTAATGGAATGGCCTCATTAAACAATAGGACTACAGTACTAAAGTTCTCTTCTGTTATATCTTCAGGACACTACTCTTTGCAAGCAGTTTTTAAGAATAATTTGACTCCAGGCTTTGTCTTTGATCTGTAGAGTGTTTGACTTTTGTAGACACACAAACTAGAGCAGAATCACCTTGGAGGCCACGAGAAGGGGTTCTAGCTGTAGACCACAGCATAACTTCTACAGCTGATCAAACTTAATGCCTAATCAGAAGCCTCCAGTGTGACTGTGAGGAGGTCTGTTCAGTTGTGATCGTTTCAGGTCAGGTATCTGTAAGAGCACCTTCCCTTGGCTGCTGGATAGCATTGCAATTAGCTGTCAGAGAACATGGACAGTGGATGTTGAGTACGGGGCAATTTATTTTAGCCCAAAATGTGGGCAGTGTAGGCTAAAAACAGGACAGTAGACAACCTTAGAGAACAGCGATAGAATTGGATGTTGTCACTTTCCTCAGCTTTCAACATCGATTGATATCAGTTGAAGGTTATGAAACCAGTGATGGTTTATAGATTTGGCGGATGTATTTTATAGGTATTCTGCCAATAAAGATGCTCTAAAGATATTCATCAGTCTATAAAAAAAATAAAACATGTCGTGTGGGAGACACTTCCTGCAGTAGGTGTCCTCACATTAAAAGTATGCCGCTGAGATGGCAGCAGAAGAAGAGTTTAAAGGAAGTACACTCTTTAAAGCCCGTGTAAAGTAACAACAAATGTGTGTTCTGAGTTTGTCACTGCACAGGAATATTAGTTATTAGTTATCCAGCCAAATTTGAATGATTAAAAACACTGCGAAGCATATGAAATTTGGTCGTCACGCGGCTGCCCTTTTAGACCCGCCCATAAAATCCTGAAACAGAAAACTCTTGAAACACAATTTGAAGGCTAGCTCCACAATTCAGTTTTTAATTGTTGGGAGGTTTTTCACATGTTTAGAACAGTACATTTATTATGTTTATAATGTGGTTAGAAGAAAATAGCAGAATTCCCTTTTACACGGTCTTTAAGCACAAATGTTACAACAATTTTGACTTATTCTCTCATTACAGGGATTATATTCACAACAGTTTTTAAGGACAGTATTTAAAGCTGTTACTGTTTAGATATCACAGCATACGTCAAATCATATTTCCTGCTTAAAAAGTCTTGCTTAATACACATTTAACATTTAATGAGTGAGCATACAGTATTCAACTTGATAGCACACAGAAAAATAAGCATAGGCTGATATTTGAGTAGGGCTACACATGGTGATAGCTTGATGGAGTAGCTGCGACCATTCCTTTTCACCCTTGCCGCTTTTCCACCGACAGAACATGGTGCGGCTCGGTTCACCTTAGTCCCCTGCGGACTAAGACCTTTTCCACCGCTTTTCTTGGGTCTTAACCTCGTCATTCCGCGCCAACCCTGCCTCTTTTTTCAGACCACCTCCTCGGTGGTCCGAAGCGGCCCAAAGCGGGCCCACACGCCCACCTGTCTACTGATTGGTCCAGTAAACTGCCACCAGTGACACGACTACCTATGTAGTGGTAGCCCCTGATATGCCCGGCTGTGTGTGGTGTCCACGTGGTGTGATTTAGAAGCTCCCCTGCAAAAGGCTTTAAAAAAAAAAAACTCCCAGCAACCATACAAATATTTTATTTTAAAATACAATTGACTTTGGACAATGGCGAAATTAGACATTTCTGACAACACTTAGCTGCTTTTTGCGTAACTTTGTCGCTGATATTTTCTGCAGATTACATACCTGGTTTGTTATTTCTTGTCGCTGAAGCTTGTCTGCACTAGCTGCTAGTGCTAGCTGCATGCAGACCTGGTCCATTCAAGCAATGTTTAAGAACGTAGGACATTTAAAACTTCTACCTAAAACACTACAAATAATACCATAAACCTTTCATTTCTGTTTAATGGGGTTTTTGTTGAATATTTTAGCTCCATAGGTGTTCTTACCTTCATAGTGGGTGTGAAAACAGGTCAACAACTTCTCTTTCAGTTTTAATCTCTCAAACTACGCAGGTGGCGATAAAACCCAAGTTCGAACGGCCTGTATCTGTTTCATAACAACTCCTTTGCTAGTTAGTATTCGGCAGCTCACAGTTGAAACCACGCCTAGCATGCTGTTGGCTAAAAGCATGTTGCATAAGACGTAGCAAACAGGAAGCGGGAATGCTTGATGTTACCATGCGCAGCGGGGCAGGAAACAGTATACCTTGCTCTGATAGGCTAGTTTGTTAGCCAATCAGAGTCCTGGAAATTCGAATAATGAATCTGAACGAGCTGCTGCCGAAGCCTGACGGAAGGAGCCGGAACCACCAGAATTTTAACGCAGAGAGATTGAAAGGTCTGTTAATCAGTGTTTCCTGACGTTTTTTATATATAAAATGTTTCATATTACAGGTTAATACTTCAGAAAAAACCACAAAGTCCTGAAATTTGTATAAAATGGCCTATTTAACTTGGGAGCTACAAGTTTATGGTTTTTTTGGGACGTTTTAAAGTTATCACACTTCTTGTAAGAATGCCGTAAAATGGCAACAGAGTTTGGATTGGATGTCTGAGGTTTCTGTAAATCCCAGAAACAGATGGACTCACTGTTTGTCAGTTGATTTATTTATACAGCCATTATTTACTGATTGGAGTTGTTCATAAGGGATTAGTAGCTTGAATTATTGAAGAGTTTCCAGGTGTTCTGGATTAAATAATACAAAAGGTAATTATGTTAATATGCAATGGAGTTAGAGTTCTGTTGTAATTGTGTTAAAATACGACATTTCATACAGATTATACTAACCGCAAATTATTAAATCTTAAGTGCATCAACTCTCACCTGCTTTTAAAGATCTTGCACATGTAGCAACAGTCTGTAACAGATTCTTTATAAACTTTCAAATGTATTATTTTTAGAGGGAATGAACATAAAGTGCAGTGTCTGCAGGACTGTGGGGAAAATATTCATCTGTCACAGTTAAAAAAACTGAATTATTAGTCCTTGTTCAATCATGTTAATGTTTATTTTTCAAAGTAAAACCAAGAAAACTGGCTGATATTGAAGATTCATACAGTTTTTGTTTGTTTTCTGTAGCTGTGAATTAGTTCTGATCACATCCTGGAAAATGTTGTTTTCATGAGAGAAGAGGAGAAAAATCCACTGACTTGAGGAGGAGAGCATTAGTCTGAGTCGAGCAGATGTTTCCTAACAAAACAGGGTCATGCATTATTCATGTGAAATTATTTCTATTTTTGTGGCGTATTTCATCCATGTAGTTAATGGGTTTAAGAGATGCCTTTGTTTTGTTGTTTCTCCTAATAATAATGGGAAGAAACCACAGTGCTGTTCTGAAACACTGTGTATTAGACAAACCATTTTCATCAACAGGGAAGTTGTTAGAAGAATAAAACACGATCGGCTTAAACTAGCGCAGAAAGTTAAACTCTTCCAAGAACTTGGCAGAGAACAATTGGCTTGAGCTTTGCGAAGAATAGATCCAGTTTTTTGTGGTTCACATCCAATTCCGGGATTTGAAATTCAGTATCTGTCAATACTGACAGCACTGGAACCAGAGGCTAACACCTCCTGAAAGACTTGGCTGTACTCTAGAAGCTGGCATCACCCCAACCAGTCAGTCCCAGTTAGTTCAGATACCAAAGATTCTCCATTTAAGGCAACATGTCATTAACCTGGCTCTGTCAGATATGTGTAGCCCCACTCGGTTCTACGCATACATCTGGGCTTTCTCCATGTGAAAGCAACTGAAAAAGGTAGGGACATCAGGTATAATATAAGCTGATTGGAGGACGCACCAGGAAGTGTCTGTTTATCATGACTTGCCTTTAGCCAATCACAATAAATCAAGCACTTGCAAATCCAGTCAGGAGTAAAACAAACATCTTTACAACAAAGAGATGCACAAAGTTCTTACCTTTGCTTATTTTTCAACTAAGAAATCGTCTCTAGTTCTCTTAAAACAGATTCAATAGCCACTTTTATGTGGACATGATTGGTCCGAACCACCAGTGACGTTGAGTCAGACGGTTTAGTTGGAGCAGTTTAAGATGGATTTTCGTGAGTTTGCAAAACTCCAAATCTCACGAGAATCCATCTTGCATTGCAAGGTTAACATGTCGTGCCCAACTTGAAAAGAATCTTAAATCAGAACCTGCCGTGAGCTCCAATAAGCACCGCCACTAACATGTAATACTTGAACACAGTGGACAGTCTAGCATTCAGTATGTTTCCATGCACATCTAAACCGAACTGATGGATTAACCCCCTGTTGAGAGCTCAGTCCGAATTTACGTGTCACTCTGAGAAGCGAATTATTGAAAAAAAGTGCACTCACCACCACTCCAGTAGGTGGCAACATGCAACCCTTTGTGTGGTATTACTTCTGGTTCGCGTAACACAAAGTACCACCAAGTGAAGCAAACAGTAAAAAATGAATGGCAACAACGCTGCAGCACAGTAAATTCATTACAAACTACTGTTTGATGCTAGTACACGTCAGACACACGCAGAGTCTTGTTGCAATTATATTATCATTACTGATTACAGCTTCCGCGTTGCGTCATTTCCTGAAGGAGCTGGGCTTAGCTCCAGATACCTCGGCTTCTCAAAATGGCCATTTACATGCAGAGAATTTTTAATTTTTAATCGTATTATCTGGGTACCTTAAATTTTATTTTTCAAAGTCAAGCTAAGGTGTATACATGCATTTCAAAAGTCCGATTTCAGTAGGACTAAGGCAATAAATCAATTTTTTTCTTGCTGCATTTAAACATTCTGAGGAATAAAGAACAGAAGTTATGTTCAGTCATCTCAGTCTCTGCAGTATATGTTCTGCATGGAGGAAAATCTGATATTAAAACATTTAATTGATGCATTAATTTGTCTTTCTAATGACTCCATTAGCTTTGCTGCTAATTTTCAGTATATCACAGTGAGCATATATCAAGCACTTTGTGGTAATTTCAGCTGTTTTTCAGACTAATCGCTGTCAGAATTTTGTAGTTATTAGTGTATAGAAAAAAAAACACTTGAGCTTTTCATTTGACTTAAAAAAACAATCTGAGTCTGTTTTCCACGACTCAAGGATCTTTTTGTTGCACCAAATGAATTTGGGTCCTTTAGCAGCTTTGATCTTTATTTATTTTTGTGATCTTTTTTCTTCAGGAACATCCTTTTCTTCAGAGTCTGACTGAGGAGAATCCTGAAGCTGTGAAAGTAAGTTCTGAGATCAGACAATTCAGGGTTGATTGGT
The DNA here is from genome assembly GCA_006937955.1 of Pachypanchax playfairii. Taxonomy (NCBI): domain Eukaryota; kingdom Metazoa; phylum Chordata; class Actinopteri; order Cyprinodontiformes; family Aplocheilidae; genus Pachypanchax; species Pachypanchax playfairii. The sequence continues at coordinate 1,448,790 of SSNP01000122.1, read as the reverse complement.
GTGTTTTGATAGTTTGAGTAACTTAAAGGGATAGTTCAGATCATTTAAAGGAGGGTTCTGGGGAAAGGATTGGAACAGTAATAACTCACCAGATTTATTCTGTCTGGACTGATGAGTAAACAACCAGTCTGATCTGGACCAAGAACACTGTTAATTACTGCTGTGTTAAAGACCGTGTAAAGGGAATTCTGCTATTTTCTTCTAACCACATTATAAACATAATAAATGTACTGTTCTAAACACGTGAAAAACCTCCCAGCAATTAAAAACTGAATTGTGGAGCTAGCCTTCATATTGCGTTTCAAGAGTTTTCTGTTTCAGGATTTTATGGGCGGGTCTAAAAGGATAACCCTGCCCCCTGCTGCTCTCGTCATATAAAACCGTACAGTGCGGTAGCTTCAGTGGTTTTCCCGCTCCTTCATCCGAGGGATGACCGTCTGAAAAAGCTTTGGGTCGATTTTGTGCAGAGGAGCCACACAGTAGACAGTAACTAAACCAGCATGATAGGTACAGTGGGGCAAAAAAGTATTTAGTCAGCCACCAATTGTTTAAGTTCTCCCACTTAAAAAGATCAGAGAGGCCTGTAATTTTCATCATAGGTATACCTCAACTATGAGAGACAAAATGAGGAAAAAAAATCCAGAAAATCACATTGTCTGATTTTTAAAGAATTTATTTGCAAATTATGGTGGAAAATAAGTATTTGGTCAATAACAAAAGTTAATCTCAATACTTTGTTATATAGCCTTTGTTGGCAATGACAGAGGTCAAACGTTTTCTGTAAGTCTTCACAAGGTTTTCACACACTGCTGGTATTTTGGCCCATTCCTCCATGCAGATCTCCTCTAGAGCAGTGATGTTTTGGGGCTGACGCTCAACTCCCTCCAGAGATTTTCTATGGGGTTGAGATCTGGAGACTGGCTAGGCCACTCCAGGACCTTGAAATGCTTCTTACGAAGCCACTCCTTCGTTGCCCGGGCGGTGTGTTTGGGATCATTGTCATGCTGAAAGACCCAGCCACGTCTCATTTTCAATGCTCTTGCTGATGGAAGGAGGTTTTCACTCAAAATCTTACGATACATGGCCCCATTCATTCTTTCCTTTACACGGATCAGTCGTCCTGGTCCCCTTGCAGAAAAACAGCCCCAAAGCATGATGTTTCCACCCCCATGCTTTACAGTAGGTATGGTGTTCTTTGGATCCAACTCAGCATTCTTTCCCCTCCAAACACGACAAGTTGAGTTTCTACCAAAAAGTTCTATTTTGGTTTCATCTGACCATATGATGTTCTCCCAATCCTCTTCTGGATCATCCAAATGCTCTCTAGCAAACCGCAGACGGGCCTGGACGTGTCCTGGCTTCAGCAGGGGGACACGTCTGGCACTGCAGGATTTGAGTCCCTGGCGGCGTAGTGTGTTACTGATGGTAGCCTTTGTTACTTTGGTCCCAGCTCTCTGCAGGTCATTCACTAGGTCCCTCCATGTGGTTCTGGGATTTTTGCTCACCGTTCTTGTGATCATTTTGACCCCACGGGGTGAGATCTTGCGTGGAGCCCCAGATCGAGGGAGATTATCAGTGGTCTTGTATGTCTTCCATTTTCTAATAATTGCTCCCACAGTTGATTTCTTCACACCAAGCTGCTTACCTATTGCAGATTGAGTCTTCCCAGCCTGGTGAAGGTCTACAATTTTGTTTCTGGTGTCCTTTGACAGCTCTTTGGTCTTGGCCATAGTGGAGTTTGGAGCGTGACTGTTTGAGGTTGTGGACAGGTGTCTTTTATACTGATAACGAGTTCACACAGGTGCCATTAATACAGGTAACGAGTGGAGGACCGAGGAGCCTCTTAAAGAAGTTACAGGTCTGTGAAAGCCAGAAATCTTACTTGTTTGTAGGTGACCAAATACTTATTTTCCACCATAATTTGCAAATAAATTCTTTAAAAATCAGACAATGTGATTTTCTGGATTTTTTTTCCTAATTTTGTCTCTCATAGTTGAGGTATACCTATGATGAAAATTACAGGCCTCTCTGATCTTTTTAAGTGGGAGAACCTACACAATTGGTGGCTGACTAAATACTTTTTTGCCCCACTGTAGGAGCTACTTCTGCCACCTGCTGCCTTCATATGCTAAACAAAGCTCAGAATGGCATAGCAGCACATTCCGCTCCTTCACTGATCAACAAGTCTGAAGCATTGCGGTTGTGTGGAAATATTTCAACTCCTCAAAAAGCAGCGATGCGCAGTTTTACATGTGGGTAGAACCTCAAACTTAACGAACCAGCCGGAACTCAGAAATGGAGGAAATGCAGTGATGTGGGGAAGAGAAGGAGGTGCTGCTAGAGGATGAGACAGACAGGTTTCAGCGCCTGCAGCGGACACGCCCCCAGCGTCTCAGAGCAGAGAAAACTGATCCTTTTTTCATTATTTTGTAACCAAATTTCATATGCTTCGCAGTGTTTTTAATCATTCAATTTTGGCTGGATGACTAATAACTAATATTCCTGTGCAGTGACAAACTCAGAACACACATTTGTTGTTACTTTACACGGGCTTTAAAACGGCTCCAGTATAAAAAATGTCATAGTAGTTCATGCTGATTTTTAAACCTTTTATGTTGTTGTCATCAGATAAGCATTTCATGGATATTTACACAGACGTCTGTGTTAATAGCAGCTTGCTGTAGCATGGTGTAATTCTGCATTTCATTGTAAATTTTATTTATTTATTGCTTAGTTCTAATATTCCGTCTGTGTTCCCTGCATTGTGGAATTCATAGGGCCTTAGTTAGGAAAAAAAAATACTAGAACTTGTTGTACTAGATCTTACTGTGTTCAAAGTTATTCATTTGGTTTCCTGTAACACAAGAAGACTGTTGTGTTGTCTTTAAAGTGCAACTCACACCCCTGCCAGAGTATAAGAGTATAAGCCTGCCCACTTTTCCTGTTTAAAAAATTGCTTCAAAAGGAGGCGTGGCCTCTGGCAGACAGGCGAACACACAAACATTGCACTAAAATGAACTCTAATGAACCCCATGAACTCCAACTTGCTACAGAGGTGTGGTAGTTTCATACGCTGCAGCAGAATGCTGACGTCATTTATAGAGAAACTAAGGTCTCAGCCAATAGCAAGGCTTTATTCAAATTCAAGTGCAGTGTAACATTTTAACCTGAAGATGGCGCTCCACTAATAGTTTTTGGTAGAAAATTTTATAGTTTTATTAAAATGTGCTAAAATAACAAAAATAAAAACTAGACATGTAGACAGGACTATTAGACTCTTGTTTATACAGTTTATCAGCAAATAAAGATGATTTGGGGGGTAAGTTGCTCTTTAAAGTCATTTTTTCTTACAATACTGTTGATAATTATTTCTGAGCTTGTCTTGTATTCTGTTGATATTTGTGTGTGTTTGTTTTCTATGTTCTGTTTCTTCATACTTAAAGGCCAACTGGGCCGTGGTCATGCAGCACCCCAATTTTGAGACCCCGCATCCGCTCCAGTCAGACGAGCAGCAGGAGACGGGTTTTGATCCTCTTCACAATTTCAACAAGAATCGCAGCAGTAAGTCAACTCCGTCGTGATTTTCAAACCTGATGTTTGATCCTGGAAAACTAAAGTCTGGCATAATGCACCAGTGTTTGTCTTTTGGGAGCTGGTAGTTCTCTTGTATTTATTGTTTGTCATTTTTCCTTTCCAAAAATTTAGAGGAGATCATAAGTAAAATTCAGAGTTGAATGTAAGCGTGAGTCACAAACATGACTAATGGAGAAAAGGTTGTGACCTGTCATATTGTGGATGATGAATATTCATCCTGAGCGTCCCTGCAGAGTGATTCTGTCTTTAACTGATGTTGATTGACAGCTCAGACTTGAATGGACGTTCACCTGCAGGCCAAGTTAGACTTATAAGCAATAAAGAACATTATGGTACTTTGTGTCATCTCAGTCTGCTTCTGGCTCTTTTCTGCTCAACTTCACGGCTTGAAAGAGACCCAAAAATTAAATTATAGGTTCGGTCAATCACAGGCTTTTTTATAGTAAAATTTCCTCACATATAACCTGCTTTAACAAATACTGAGTTGTGATGAAGTTCTCTGTCACTAACATCGCCCTCTTGTGGTTGTGGTTATTATCAGGAGGATCTCTTGACAGCAGCTCTTACTCACAGTCAACCTTCCACTCATACAGGTACGATTTTCACTTCTCAGTTTCAGGCAAGTTTGAGTTGAGAAACTTACAAATCTCCATGTTCTCTGCCCCCCCCGCACAGGAAAGAATGGGATGACTTGTTTCTTAACAGTAATTACCTGGCCAGGATCCGGCAGGCTGGCATCAGCGGCAGACTGAGGAGCAGCCGCTTTCGGAGCGTATGTTGGAAGGTACCTGCCAAGTTGATTGAGATTATTTCACTAGAAGGTTTTTGGCAAACTCACTCCTTTGATGGAAATAGAAACTCGAAGTTTAGTTCTATGTTCTGAAAGGTGTTTTTGTTAAGTCTTTGTCAGTAAAAAAACAAAACAAAAGCAATCTTTATACTGTGTGTCTGCAGTTATACCTGGAGGTTCTTCCTGAAGATAAAGGTCAGTGGATCAGCAGGACCAGGGAGCTCCGGGCCCGTTATGAGAAGATCAAAGAGACGGTGAGCGGACATGTTTCTTCAGTCTTTTAAGAAAATGGTCATGTAGACAAATGATTTTTTTTTCTCTAAAGGCACCGAACTGTACAAATGTCATGTGCCACTCCTCATTTTGTTTTTATTTACCTTCAAAGGAGACAGACCTTGTAATTTTTTTGACATGGTCTTTTTGTTCCTTGAGGCATATGAATGTCTGTATCATCCCCCGTATCTGTCAGACTCTTTGATTGATCTATTGTACATTATTCCTTTTCATAGCACATCACTAACCCCCGTAAGGCTGCGGGCCAGCAGGACCTGGTGGTCAACAACCCACTGTCTCAGGATGAAGGGGTGAGATTACTTTCTTTACTTGTCTTGTCTTTTTTTCTAATGGATTATTTGTTTAATTCAGAAATATCTAATAAATACCCTTTAAGCTGTGTCTTTAAGATAATTAAAGGTAACATGCATTTTTTTTGTTAGTAATTAGAAATGAATTTATCAATACAAATATAAACACACAAGTTGCTTTTTTTCCTCATGGTGGTTGTATTGCATAAGTGTAATGAGAACTAAAGCTGTTTTCAGACAGACTTTCGGGAATATTTGCAGCCAATCCGATCGGGTCTTTGATCAGAGTTGTATTTTCAGACACGCCACTTTTTTTCGGAGCATTGCCTTTCGGCTGCTTTCAAACAGCAAGGAAATTTGGGGGGGTGAGAGCTGCAGCCAGGTTTACTTGGAACTAGTCACGGTGCTTGCATCAGGTCTCACCTGCTCATTGCTCAGTTATTCTTCCTACGTTCCTGACAAGACCTCCAGATCTCCTCATCATTTGCCTTTGATCTTCGTTCAGAGACCGATCCGATCTCACCGCTGTCCACTCCAGCTTCTCCACTCTGCTTGCTCACCGTCACTGGTGGAGACTCCACCTGGCTCCTGAAGTAAGCTCAACGCTGCTCCGGTGTGCTAAGCAGCGTGAGTTGACTTCAGGATGATGAGCAGGATCAGTGGACGGTGGTGAGATCGGATCAGTCTCTGAACGAGGATCAAAGGCGAATGATCTGAGAAGATCTGGAGCTCTGGTCAGAACGTTGGAACATGACTGAGTGTTTTGGTCGGGCGTGTAAATCACATGTTTTTATACACTGTTGTTCAGATGAGATACGTTATCAATGTGTATGTTTTCAGCGTCCCCCCTTTCCCCACCACCACACACCCCTCCCGCTTTCCCGGGACATTTCCTGTCAGTCTGAATACAAACACTGCACCGCATAAAGTCGGCTCTTATTACTAGGTCCCCAGTAGGATAAATCCCGGACCAGATTGTGCGGCCCGACACCGCAACGGCGCTTTCAGACAGAAAAGCGCAATGGACGAAGCCGGGAACATTCCCTTTTTTCTTGGCCTGTCTGAAAGGGGCTAAAGATAAACAGAAATATTAAAGCTGCTGCCAGTGGGTTCTTAGGGTCGTCATGGTAACTGCAAACCGTGCCTGTAACACCCTGACAGCACTCTTAATGAGACTGTTGGAACTAAGCTTCATCTAAACAAACACTGTGCAAGAGCTACACTGTATTACCAAAAGTATTCGCTCACCCATTCAAATGATCAGAATCAGGTGTCCTAATCACTTGGCCTGGTCACATGTTTATAAAGTCAAGCACTCAGGCATGCAGACTGTGAAGCAAGACATTTGTGAAAGAATGGGCCGCTCTCAGGAGCTCAGTGAATTCCAGCGTGGAACTGTCATAGGATGCCACCTGTGCAACAAATCCAGTCGCTCCTAAATATTCCACAGTCAACTGTCAGCTCTATTATAACAAAATGGAAGCGTTTGGGAACAACAGCAACTCAGCCACGAAGTGGTAGGCCACGTAAAGTGACGGAGAGGGGTCAGCGGATGCTGAAGCGCATAGTGCAAAGAGGTCGCCAACTTTCTGCACAGTCATTTGCTACAGAGCTACAAACTTCATGTGACCTTCAGATTAGCCCAAGTACAGTACGCAGAGAGCTTCATGGAATGGGTTTCCATGGCCGAGCAGCTGCAGCCAAGCCACACATCACCAAGTGCAATGCAAAGCGTCGGATGCAATGGTGTAAAGCACGCCGCCACTGGCCTCTAGAGCAGTGGAGACGCGTTCTCTGGAGTGATGAATCACGCTTTTCCATTTGGCAATCTGATGGACGAGTCTGGGTTTGGAGGTTGCCAGGAGAACGGTACATTTCAGACTGCATTGTGCCAAGGAACTTTGAATGCTTCAGGATGCCAAAGCATTTTGGACAATTCCATACTCCCAACCTTGTGGGAACAGTTTGGAGCGGGCCCCTAACTCTTCCAACATGACTGTGCACCAGTGCACAAAGCAAGGTCCATAAAGACATGGATGACAGAGTCTGGTGTGGATGAACTTGACTGGCCTGCACAGAGTCCTGACCTGGACCCGATAGAACACCTTTGGGATGAATTGGAGCGGAGACTGAGAGCCAGGCCTTCTCAACCAACAGCCTTCCCAGAAGAGTTGAAGCTGTAATAGCTGTAAAAGGTGGACCGACATCATATTGAACTCTATGGGTTAGGAATGGGATGGCACTTCAGTTCATAGTATGAGTAAAGGCAGGTGAGCGAATACTTTTGGGAATATAGTGTATAAGTTGTATTGAAAAGAAATCCTGAGCTGCAAGAGACAGAACAGTTTCACACACAACACTTTTATATGTCTTAAGTTTTTATGTAATAATTTTAAAAAACTCTTTAAAATTTGAGCTGTAATCTAATGGGAGCCTGTTGGAATTTTACGGCGTTTACTCTACACTTTGGGGAGAACTGAGAAAATTTGTTTCATTAAAATGTGATTATTATGTTAATTGAGAAGTGTGTGTGTGTGTGTGTTTTGTAGCTAATTTCATGCACATTTCATAGGCTATTGTGTATTATCTCCAAAAATCATGATCTCATATATCAGGGACTCAACAACTGGAACTTTGGTTCCTACATTTCTGTCTCAGAAAACAGAATTATCAGATATTTCAGTCAAAGGTGAGCACAACTTTGCTCATGCTGCGTAACTCAGGAGGAGAGGGAAGCATGCAAGCGTGTGTGTGCGCGTCTCCACAGATGACGAGTGCTCACTGCGCTACCTGGTATATTTCTCTCTAATCTGTGTTCACTGTACAACAAACTCAAGCTACTGGTGGGACAGAACAGAGACTTCTCTACGTCCTCTGTTCTGTGCTTCACTGAGACGTTTCTCTGTGGATCTACACGCTTGGAGGCTCCCAGCTGCTCAGAGTGGATCTCGACAGGGTGGAGGAATCTGTTTCTACATCAACAGTAGCTACGTTTACATGCGCCAAATTTCCCCAATCTGATTAAAATCTTGATCGATCGGAATTCCCAAATCCCTGTTTACATGGACACTAACTGAAATGATCTGATCATGCCATGAGTACACATGCACCAAGCACTCAATCAGGTTAAATGAGTTGAGCATGCACACAGCGAGTTGTCTTTCCGGGGGAAGAAAAAAAAGTAAACAAACTCCGTCCTTTCTGCACGTCTTTCCCGCCCCATCGTGTGCTCGAGCTGACTCACGTTATCCCCAATATGGACCTTCTGCGGGTGATTACCTTTATGTTTGGGTTTTTACTGGTCGCATTAACCAAGCTAGAGGCAGAATACATATTGCTACTGCTCCTCCTCCACAGGAGAGGAGAGCAGGATGACAGGATGACTGCACCAGCAGATCACTTCTGTTTACTTCCCGCTATGTTTTCTACTTGGGTCTGCGAAAGCAGAAAGACGTCACGCTGAAGTTGTACGCATGCGCAGTGGGCTTTTTTCACCCTTTCTTTCCGAATGGGTGTATACATGCACGTCTCTCCGAATGAAGATCGGACAAAACCACCCCTCTCGATCGGAAGTAAATTTCTTTCGGATCAGGCTGCATCGGATCAAAACAATCTGATTGACATGTTTACATGACGTCTTTTTTATCCGATTGGGCGTTTATTCCGATTAAATGTGCCCATGTAAACGTAGCTAGTGTCTAATGTTAACGACGAGCTCAACAACCTGGAGATCAATGCGGCTATGCAGTGGAGATGGTCGTGGACTTCAGAAAGAACTCACCCCTCCGCTTCCATCACTCCCAGAGTCCCCAGTGGACACAGTGGAGTCTTTCCTCTTCTTGGGTACCATCATCTGTCAGGACCTCAAGTAGGAGATGAACATCAGCTCTCTGACCAGAGGATGAACTTCCTGAGTCAACTGAGGAAGTTCAAACTCCCGACACTGGTGACGATGCAACTCTACACCTCCATTGAGTCCATTCTGACCTCCTCCATTACCATCTGGTTCACTGCAGCTTCAGCCAAGGACAAGGACCAACTGCAGCATATCATCTGCTCTGCTGAGAAGGTGATTGGCTGCAACCTTCCCTCCCTCCAGGACCTGGACACCTTCAGGGCTCTGAAGCGTGCCAGAAAGATTTTGGCTGATTCTTCTCATCCTGGACATAAAATCTTTCAGATTCTCCCCTCTGGGAGAAGTTCCTGTCCATCAGGACCAGAACCTCAAACCACTGGAACAGTTTTTCTCCTCTGCTACTAACCTATTGATTAAGGCCCAGTAGAACTCTACTCATGTGTTATCAAACCCCCCCCCAATTGTCTCATTGACTCATTTGCATCTTAAAGTTTCTAAAGAAATGCAGAGACATTTTCCTTATTGCACAAATGGACATGTAAATATTACTGCTTTTTATGTTTATTATTCCTACTTTGATTTATTCTCTGCACAACTTCACCCTAGACTAATTCTGTGTATTGTTCAAATAAAACTTGGCAATAAACCGACTCTGATTCTGGAACATTAACAGGTGAATAGCCAGTAAAAGTGCTTCAGTCTTTATCCTACAGCATCCTTAATAACATCAACTCAAATTCATGTCTTATTTCTGTGCTTTTGTTTTTTTCTCGCGCTGTCTAGAGTTTGTGGAACAAGTTCTTCCAAGATAAAGAGCTGAAGGGGATGATCAAGCAGGATGTGTTTAGAACGTATGTGAAGTTCTCGTCTCTTTAGTTTCAGTTCAGCTTGTCAACAGAAATCAGTGCTCCTTATTTTTATCTGTATTTTTGTTCATTAGATTTCCTGAGATTCGTTACTTCCAGGATGAGGATGTGAGGACCAAGCTGACGGACATCCTTTTCTGTTACGCCAGAGAAAACGAGCAGTTACTGTATAAACAGGTAGTGTGTCTGTGTGTTGGGGGGTGGGGTTGTGGTTCTTGGTCAGACAGAACAACGGAACGCCTCAGTGACCTAATCATTATCGGTGTCTGTATCGGGTGATGGTGTGTATGATCTGATGGCTTGTGCAGCGTCTCCTCTCTGCAAACTGGAAGTGACACATGGTCGCCCAGTAGCTAATAACATCTAAATTAAAGCTGCCACGGCAGATTAGAAACCTCGTGCATCATTGTTACAGATCGACTGAAGACAAATGAAGTGTGTTTTCTAGTGTTATAGGTGTTTCTGTGTGTCTGCAGGGGATGCACGAGTTGCTGGCTCCCATCGTGTTTGTGCTGCACTGCGACCACCAGGCTTTCCAGCACGCCAGCGAGACATCCAGCCCCAGGTCGGTTGCCTTTGACAACCTTTTCAGGCCTCTGCAGTCAATATATTTCCAGTTATTTGGACAAAAAATGAAAGTTAGTTTTTTTTTCCACAGTGAGGAGATGAAATGTCTGCTGAACCCCGTGTACCTTGAACATGATGCATAGTGAGTAAATCAGATGGACTCAGACTCCGAAATGTTAGATTTTTACACACTCCAGCTGGAATTCTATTAATCTCATGGGATAATCTTTTTTAAATCTCTCTCTGATGCGTCTTCCCGTGCAGTGCCATGTTCTCACACCTAATGGAGACGGCGGAACCGTGGTTCTCTAGCTTCGAGAGGGAAGTGAGGAAGGTCAGTTCCCCGTTTTTAAAAGGCTGCATTTGACATCGGATTTGGCTGTGCATCAAAACACATTAACAGCTCAACATCCTGCACAACATTGTAACAGACATTAAGTATTAAACCTGAAGGTCTCGGTCCTGCTCGAGTTAGCCTCTACAGCTTGTTGCCATGGGAACAGCAGGTACTGGTTAGATAAATATCAGCTTTATACACTGGATGGGCAATTATGTATAAAAGGTAAAATCTAGGATATGTTGGATTTTATTAACTTTTCGGGGGATGTGTCAGTCAGACATGACCACGAAAAGAGGAAGAGGAAACTGTATCACCACAATAAAAGCTGCTTGAGTTAAATCTGTAGAAATAAGGCTTGTTGAGTTGACCTATGGGAATATTTCACAATAAAATCCTCTCATGTGTAGAATAGAGGGTGGACACTGACTTTATTCAGTCCTGATATTGTTCTTTGAAGAGGAGTGGGATGACATTACTAGTATTACTACCTGGATAGTTGTTAAATTTGCCCAAGTAGTAACAACTGACTCAGTCTACTGAGAAAACAATACAATATAAAGCTTTCAGGATAAATCGATTCATTCCCAGAACAGAGAAAATATTTCTGCCACTTATTGTTAGGAATGTATATTGTAAGTTTTAATATTTGTGTAGCAGAAACTTGCAACTATTTTTCTAACAAAGATTCTGTCTAATCTACTTCAGATATTTTATAAATAGTTTTTCTGATGCGTCCCCTGAAAGTCAAGCCGCTGTACCTGTGTGCTGTAATGATCCACTTCCTCAGGGAAAGGAGGAGATGCTGACCAGCATTCCCTTCGCTCGGCCCCAGGACGCTGGACCATCTGTTGCCATAGTGGCCAAAGTCAACCGCATCCAGGACCAGCTGGTGAAGAAGCATGACATAGAACTGCACATGCACCTAAACCGACTGGAAATTGCGCCCCAAATCTACGGCATGTCAGTGTTAACTCCTTTCAGCTTGTCTGACTTCGCGTCTCTCGGCTCTGCAGATGATGTAACTATGTTCTGTGTTTGTCTCCAGCCGCTGGGTTCGCCTGTTGTTCGGTCGTGAGTTTCCCCTTCAGGACCTTCTGGTAGTGTGGGACGCTCTGTTTGCCGACAGCATCACACTGGACCTGGTGGACTACATCTTCGTGGCTATGCTGCTCTACATCCGAGACGCTCGTACGCCCCCTCCACCCTTGTTCATTCATTACCTAAATAATCCAATAGAGCCGCGTGTTCGTGGCATGTAATTTCATAAGACACATGCAAACTGGAAGAATGAGATTTACTCCGCTCCATTTAATTATGTGGGGTCATATTGCTTCAAGCAGAATAGAGTAGATCCTCTCTGTCAGACACAAGCAGGTTGTGATTCATGTCTACTTCCTCCTTTTTAAAAAGCCACGTAAACATTATTGGTCATCCTGTCAGTTGACGTTTTCAGGAACGTTTATTTGCACAGTTGAAGGAAGAAATATAAAAATTAACCGTAGGAAGAAGATTTTTAGATGTAATTGATCTGTTTATCTTTTCCAGTTATTGCTAGTAACTTCCAGACCTGCCTGGGCCTGCTGATGCACTATCCTCCAATAGGAGACATCAACGCTTTGCTGCAGAAAGCTCTGTTCCTCCGAGATCCTAAAGTAAGCTAACAGAAGGGCAAGTTATATAGATAGAGAATGTGAGCAATGTTGAAATAAAGATTGCATTGGAGGGGGGGTGCAGTGCCTGCAGCTTTAGACTAGTAGTACAATTTTTGGTTCAGAGGAAAGAGATTTGCGGAAGCGAAACACCCACACTCAAAGCAGTGGGTTGAAGTCCTCGAGCAACAGTTTATATATTTAAAAAAAAAAAAACATCGTGGAGTACTATGAAACTGTAAAAAAGTGATAAGACTTGGGGGGCGGGGGGGTTAAGTTAAAATGTTTCAGTTCCAGTCCGTCACACTAAAGTGGTTCCATATTAAAGACCGCAGGGTGATTTTACAGTAAAGTACAGGTGCAGTCAGTGAAGTGAACTCTGAGGTTTAAGAACTGTAATTCATCAATTTTACATCCTGTGATTAAACCTATTTTTGATGGTTTTCTTTATGCAAAAAAAAAAAGCTGCACACTTTTAATCTGAAAACAGGAAATGCAAGAAAAATGAAAACGTTTCAGAAACAGCAATGAAGCAGTCAGTCGTCTTCTCTGTCCATCTGTATGAATTTATTCAGTCTTATTCTGCAGAAGATTAAAGCGTGCACATCTAACCGTGCCAAACGTTCACACATTGCAGGCTCTGAACACGCCCGCCTGAAAAGCTTTTCATTTTGTTATATTTACAAGGAAATTTTTAAAAAAATGCTGTAAATTCGTTTGCGTGCAAAAGAAGCTGCAGTCAAACGCGTCCACGTGTAACGTAAAATTATTTTCTAAAGATAAATTCTGAATTCCACAAATACAAAGAAAAATATCCATTTGTTTTTTATACTCAATTATATCGTAAAAAATAAACTTTTTTTTTTTTTACAATGACTTATTATTTTTAGTAAATACTTCATAATTTTTCCGAGTCTTGGAGAGTGATGTGATGGGGGAAGCTGGCATTGAACCAGCATCCTTCCATTTGACAGCAGCCACTCAACAATATTTAAATTTTTGTTTCTAGTCTCGACACTCAGTTAACTCAAAGGAGGAAGTGAAGTTTCTACAGAGTTTCAGTTCACACTCCCAAAATCTTCAAGTGTCACAACAATGAAGAGCTGAAAGTTTAATACTTTAATACTGGTATATATATATATATATATATATATATATATATATAACTAATACTAGAGGAAGTTTAATGAATATACACATTTAAAACTAAGATTTAATGTTGAGTAAAGATGAAGTTAACGCTGTTTTGTTGACTGAGCCATTTTTTTATATTGGTTAGCTTCTGCAGCCAACTGAAACTGGATTGAATCCAAAAGTAATTTTATGGAAAACCATCAAAAATATCTTATTTAAAGAGGCCCTTCCATTAAAAATGGTTTTCCTGAGGTTTCTGTTGAATATTTTAGCTCCACAGATGTTCTTACCTTCATAGTGGGTGTGAAAACAGGTCAACAACTTCTCTTTCAGTTTTAATCTCTCAAACTACGCAGGTGGCGATAACACCCGAGTTCTCCCGAGTCCGAACGGCCTGTATCTGTTTCGTCACAACTCCTTTGTTTGTTAGTATTCGGCAGCTCCGGCAGTTGAAACCACGTCTAACATGCTGCTGGCTAAAAGCTGTAGGATAAGACGTAGCAAACAGGAAGAGAGAATGTGAGCTGTTGCCATGCGCAGCGGGGCAGGAAACGGTATACTTTGCTCTGATAGGCTAGTTTGTTAGCCAATCTGAGTCCAACAAATTCAAATAATGAATATGAACGAGCTGCAGCTCGAGGCCTGACGGAAGGAGCCGGAACCACTCGAATTTTAATGCAGACAGATTGAAAGGTTTGTTAATAAGTGTTTCCTGATGTTTTTTTAGATATAAAATGTTTCATATTACTGGTTAATACTTCAGAAATAACCACAAAGTCCTGAAATTTGTATGAAATGGCCTCTTTAAATGAAATTAGTGTAAGAACATTTTAGTATTTTCTGGCATTTTCTGCCTCCATGATCACATCTTAGTGGCAGCTGTTGCTTAATGAGGAAAGAGATCGCACTTGAATTGGGAGGTCAGGATTTGATTCCTGGTCCCAGCAGACCACGTGTTGAAGGTAGTGTATAATCTTTAGGTTATACACTGAACCTCTAAACTGCCCCCCCGAACGCTGCACACACTGGCTGCTCTCTGCTTCTTACAGATGAGGATGAGTTAAGTGCAGAGACATCATTTACCAAGAGGGCTCAATAAATAAATGATTTATTATTATTTAAATCTAAGATTTAGGATTTAAATCTATAAATCTATAAATTTAAATCTATTTATTATTATTATTTATCTAACTCCTGTTAACATTCAGACCACCACTAGGATCTAAATACAATTACACGCTCAGTGTTTAAAGGAAAAGTCGCTGTTCTGAGTATGAATATCAGGGTAGAAGCTGGTTAGAGTGAAAACAACTGTATATTTACACTTCATGCTTTTCTCTGTTGACTCGGTACTTCTGAAACAACTATTATAAATATTCAGAATGTTGCACTATGAGGAAGATCTGCTGCATCTTTCATCTCTCTGAATGTTAAAGCTTTGTTCATCCTGCTCGAGCTGTCATCCAGGAACACGTGCACAGTTTCTTTTGTATATTTTATCAGGCGTGGATTCAAATTTCAGGTCACTGACGTCTTCGTGTTACTCGTTTGTGACAATGTTGTCTGTTCTTCGGTAGAACAATCCTCGTCCGGTGAACTACCAGTTCCAGCAGAACCTGGATTACTACAAAACGAGGGGCGCCGACCTGATGAACAAGACGCGGTATGAATCAAACGCCACTCTTCTCTCTGACGAGATGAATCTGTTGGTTCATTTTATACTCAGTACTTGATAGATTGCAGATCTCAGTATATTGGTTTAATTTTTCAAAACAAATGTTTTAAAATAATAATCTATGCGTGTGTTTTGTTATTTTTACAGGAAGGGGGGTAAAAGCTTAGACTTGATATTGTTCTCACACTGTTCTGATCACTTTGCTGTTCTCGGTTGATGTTTGCTGCATTAACAGACATAAACATGATGATGAATGAACAGAATTCTTAACACTCCATTGTTAATCAGCTGGACTGTTCTGCTATCACTCGTCAGCGGTTACATGTATGTTGTAAATGTTTAGAGAACTGTGTTTGGCTAAAACCACCGAGAAGGTTATATAAACTTGTGCAGAATATTCAGATTTCTTTTCTAGTTTTTGACTTGTTTGAGTGTTCTTGTCCCTCTTGTCTTTTCTAGGTCTGGATCCAGTGCGAAAGCCGCCCCTCTAAATATTAACAAGGTCTCTAGCAGCCTGCTGAACTTCGGCAAGAAGCTCATCGCCCCGGCCATGTCCGGTGTGTCCGGTCCCATCTCCCCCATCAACAGCGAGGTGCAATCTTCCTTCCCGTCAACGTCTCCCACCTCGGCCGCTGCACCGGTCCTGACGCACCCGCTGGCCGAGCCCCCCGCCCTGGCCCCGGCGCCCACACAGGGCCAGACTCAGACCCAAAACTACCGCTTGCTTAAGTCTGAGAGTATGCCGGTCCACCTCAGCAAAGGTGAGCAGCTGGAGTCAAAAATCAAACTTCTTTTGGATTTGTAGCAGGACATCAGTCTGCCATCGTGTCCTTGGGCAAAAACACTTGGTGCCTGTATGATGGCAGCCTGCATGAGGGCAGCTGTGGCTACAATATATAGTTTATTACCATGAACATGAAGGTGTGCTTGAATAACATTGTAGCATGAAGCATTTACCGTCTCTTTCATCTGTCATCTATGAACTCTCATTGGTAGTTACTTACCTGCAGCTTTGACTCTTGTGTTTGTTAGATGGAGTTTGTGGTGGAGGGTCTCTTCAAACACAGCCTCAGACAGAAACACAAGGTAACTGTTGCTGTGGCTACAACTTGTGTGACACGCCTCCAGATTTGGCAGCTTTTTTCCAACAGTGCTGCAAGTTGTAGCAAAAACGTGTAACTTTTCCCTAATCTGCTTCTAGATGAGCACATGACAGTAAACATGCTTAACTTTGTGCTGCATGTGAACCAGCTGAGTGTCGTCATGGTTTTAGGCTGTCTGCATACATGTTTGTATTTTTGTGTATGTGTTGCATCTTTTGGACAAACTGGTGAACTCTGTGTCCGAGCAGCAGCAGCAGGTGTTAAATCTTTGGTTTCCTTCTATTTGTTTCTCAGGTCATATCTCCAGGACAGTCAGCTCCTCCCCCAGCACTGAAAGCCTCATTGGTGGGCGGAGTCAGTTCACTGCTTCCCCACCTCTGCCCTCCTCCAGAGGAAGTGATGCTAGCACTTCCTCTCCACCCCCGTCTGCCAACAAAAAGGAATCTTTCTTCAACATCACTCGCTCTCGTTCCCACAGCAAAACGATGGGCAGAAAGGAGACGGTGAGCAGTTCGGCTCCTGAGTCCCGCCCCCGCTGCAGGGCCAACTCCTTATTTTCATTGTATTTTTTTTTTGTTGTGCATCAATAGGAGGAGGACCTGGAAGCCCAGGTATCTTTCCTCCAGGGTCAGATTAACGACCTGGAGGCCATGAGCAAGTACTGTGCCAAGATGATGAATACACACATCTGTGAGCACAAATCCATCAATCTACAAACATGAGAGTAACATACAGCTGATCTGTGTAGCGCAGTGACGGATAATTGTTTCTTTACAGGTAAAATCCAGGAGGTGATTCTACAAGAACACCTGGAGAAGGAGGATGAAGTCCTCGTGTCATTGGCTGGACTTAAACAGGTGAGCAGCTGTTTAGGATAGAGGTGTTTTAATTGGACGTTTTTCCCCTTGTGTTTTATTTATTTGTTTGTTTATTTGTTTTGTGTTCCTCCTGGCAGATCAAAGACATCCTAAAGGGGTCGCTGCGCTTCAATCAGAGTCAGCTGGAGGCCGAGGAGAACGAAGAGATCACCATCGCCGATGATCACTACACCGCCGCTGTGGCGGCAGCTGAAACTGCTCTGAGCGCAGTCAGTCGTAACAGTGAGCACCAATCAGAAGGCGGCGGGAGGCGGAGCCGAGACTCCGATCTGGATGGGGGCGTGAGTGCCGATGAGGAGGAGCAGGAGACAACTCCACCCGTGAAACAGGTTAGCAGTCTGTCAGCACTCTGAACCCACTGAGTCTGTGTTCTCATCATTTTACCATTTCAAGGTTGTCAAGTTATTGATTTAGATATTTTAATCTCTTGTTAGCAGGTGGACTTGTCTCTAGGCTCAGAAGGTAAGAACTGGGACGATTACATCCTGGTGTCCCAGGACGAAGACCTGCTGGCTGAGGCCAGAGACTCGACCGGAGGAGCTGCATCTGAGTGCTCACCTCCAGTAAGGAGAGGGCCCCGCCTGGGGAGAATGGAGCCCGAAGGCGCCTCCGGGACATTCCACGACCCTCTGATGGTGGCTGGAACCACGTCAGGGTCCTCCAGCCCAGAGGAGGGTTCCACCCACAGCAAGGACTCCGACTTTACCATCGTTAATCCGAATGACCTGTGAATGAGTTGATCGCTCCTGTTCTCCACCTCATCTGTTTCATATCCCGTTCACGGGAAAACTGACTGCAGAAGAGAGAGAACAAGCAGCTTTTGATGGCACGCCACCAAAACTCCTGCTCAAATTGCACATATAGACTGTGACACCAAAAGTCACTTAAACCTTATATTATGTCTGTGTGCCACATCTGAAGATGATGTAAGCTGTCCCATCTTGTCTGTCTGCTCCTCATCACATTGGGCCTTTTACGGTTAGCGTCCTCCTCATCTGTTACTCCTGATGCTTGTTGTAGTTCCTCGCTCTGCAGACAGGGGGTGCCATTGAACTGTGTCACTACATCTGAGGGATCCAACTGCACTTTTCCTGTCAGAGGAAGACTCGCTGTCTCTTGGGAGTCCGTGTCTTATGAATGTGGAGATCTGTTGTTTGCTTGTCTGTCTGTCTCCTCTCTGATACTGTAAGGAAGACGTCCCTTATGTCTCTGTCCAGGGAAGCTTTCTCCAAAAACCAGTGCCTCTGACCATTCTTCTTCTCAGTTAAATGAAACCTAACATTGTGATCTTACCTCCCCTTGTCTTTAATTTTATGAACAATATTTTTTAATACTTTAGCTTCTTAATTCCCAGGATAAAGGTGATTAAATTAATGAATTAATTTGTTTTTCTCTTTTTGTTTGTTTTTAACTCTTAATCCATTGTGAACATTTTATTGTGATTATTCGGTTCCCGCTTTAGAGGTGAGTTTTCCTCGTGTTCTGTGGACATTATGGGAGGCAGCCACCCGATTAGCCTAATTAACTCATTAAAAACTACATTGCTCTTGCTACATCTTGATGGCTCTCTGGCTAGTGTTTTCTAACTTTTAAATCATTTCTGTTTGTTCTACTATAAAACGCTGCCGCACCACTTCAAACTGTTAAATGATGCCCAGTTAGTACGTCGCTGTTTATAAATAAAGTAGAAAAATCTGCTAATATAAACTGGTTTAAAAAAGGATTTTTCCATAAACACCATGTCATTTAGATTGTATGTTGCCTCAGATTTGCTAATTATCCTCGATATAAAATGGACAACAAAGATGATGCTGGATTCAAAGACGTATTTTGATATGAAGCTCCAGTCTCACTCCGTTTGACCTGTTGGAAAGTCTCATCCATGATTTGAGATTCATCAAACCACAAAAGTTTTCTGTATCCAGTTAATGTGCTTTTATATATTTTCTGCATATGCTTGACCCTGTTCAGGGTTACCAGGGGTTGGTGTCCTCCACCAGCTGTTACTGGTTCAGGTGTGGGATACACACAGGTCACTCCATCAAAGGGCCACATAGAGACCAACCACACAAACTTGGGGTTTATTTAGAATCACCAACCTAGTATGCATATTTTTGGTCTTTGGGAGGAAACACAGTAATGTCCCAGTCAGGTTTATCCAGCTTTACATTTCCGGACTTTCCTCTTGAACCAGATACAAGCAGCTGAAATGAGCTTCCTGCGTCGGGGGGCTGGGCCCAATCATCTGGGAGGAGCTTGTAGTAGAACTGCTGCTCCACGCTGACAGAAGTCAGCTGAGGTGGTTCAGGCATCTGGTCAGGACGCCTCCCAGTGAAAGTTTACCAGGCACGTCCCACTGGGAGAAAACCACCAGAGACCAAGAACCCGCTGGAGGGATTCTATATCCTCTCAGGATGTCTAGGAGGAGCTGGAGAATCGCTGGGGGTGAGAGATGTCTGGGTTTGTCTCCTGAACCTGTCGTTCCAACAACCGGACCATAGCTAAGATAATCTGCTAATTATAAGATAAATGGATGCTTTTATAACAAGACTTCCACAAGAGGATGATATCTGATACTGTTTTATTACATCCTGAATGGGTTGAAATCTCCACCTTGTTAGGCTTAAACCCAATCCTGACTACATGTGAGGGAATTATTTGGATTTGCAGGGAAAAATCACAAGATTTGTCACCTGGAATCAGCCTCAATCAACAAGTCCATCCATGCTATAGCTACCAGCATGCATGGCTAAAAACCTGCAGCTGGAACACCTGCATTTAGTGATATAAAATTAGAATTCTAAATCTGATTTCACACAAAGCTCCAGAAACATTTACACAATTTTCCTTTTAGGGATTCAAATTTGTTTCAAAACATCCACAAAGTTCTGCTTGTTAATATTGCTCCGTTGACTCCCAGTGAAGCGTTGTGGTTGCACATGAATGCTGTCAGGCCTTTTCGCTGCACATATGTACCGAACCATATGTCTTATATATAATCACGTGACCAGCCCCAGCTGTCATCTCTCACAGAACTTGAGTAATCATCACTCCATATTTAAAATAAAAAAACAAGACCCTGCAGACAAGCAGTAATATAAACACGAGTCATGTTTATTTCCATCCTGGCTGTTGCTGGTCCAACTTCATCCACTGCAACAACATTAACATGGATCTGGAATGTTTTCGTTCAGCATCAATAACTTATGTAAAATATTCTTTACAGCAAAAAAGGATCAAGTCACATATTAAAATACTGTACAGGGTTTTACGCGCAAAGTAAACGCTTTCAACATTAACAGCATCGGTTCTCCAGAGGCAGACATCAACAGCTTGAAGTTGATCATCATGGCGGGTGGGTGTGGCTTAAATAGTGCAGGGGATTTCAGGAAAATACAAAAATATAGAATACTGTATGAAAGATGATGTTTAAAGGGTGCAGAGTTTGGTGTAAAAAAGGCAATCTCATGGCAACTGAATTTAGAGCAGCAATGCAGGAGTAAAGGGTGTTTAATAAAAAAATAAATAAATACAGACGCGAGGGCCACAACAGTCCACAAAACATCAGCAAAAGACTTCATTTAAAGATTTGTTGATGTGATAAGTTATTTTTTTAATTAAAGGGCAAAATGTTCTGTAAACTGAACCAATTTGTATTTTTGACTTGATTAAATTCACATGAATAATATCTAGATGTAGCATCTCCACCTACTTCTGTAGTTTCAAAAGTGAAGCCAAACGATTTAATTCGCAGGAGCAGCCATGTTGTATTTTTGATGCTAGTAGGGATATGGAGCTGAATCTCCCACCTACTCACCCGTACAAGATTTTTTTTTAAAGCATCAAATAGTTAATTATAACTAAAAGAGATATTTTAGCAAGAAGAAACTTATCTGAGGTGTATTTTAAGTTTAAAGTAACGTCCGCGTTACGTTTGTACTTCTAGATATTATTCATGATGATGGCTGATTATTGTAAGACAACTATGTGAATGTTTTCAACACGACTGTTAGATTACACAAATGCAACCATCCCTTACACCTTAAAACAAATTGCACATCAGAGGTAAATAATACATTTGTGTGTTAAACAAACAGTACGAACTCCTGAACCTTGGCTTCAAGTCTTAACTACATTCATCTCTCCAGCTCCTACCAGCAGTGCTGTTCAGCAGCAAATGGGTCACCAGTAAAGGTTTTTTCTTTGTCTCTCTACGAGTCTAGATACTGTAATGCTCCCATTGCTGCCATTTGGTCATCTGGCTATGATGAGGGACTTCTAGGACTCGTGTTCTCATCATGACCTCGACCTGTCTGGGAACGAACTCTTCTTAATCCTGCACCCTCCCTGGTCAGGTTGCCAGTCAGGGCAGCATCGTGCACCTGCTTCATGTTGTCGTTGACTTCAGCCTTGGCGTGTTTGAGTAGATCAGCTTGGCCCTAATGGTTGGAGTAAAGAAAGGAATCAGAAATAAACAGAGTGGCTTGCAAAGCAAACAGCTAAAAGCCACAACACAAAGCTGTTTGGGTTCTTGTAAAGTGTTGCTGACCTTAAGGATGGTGATGTTCCAGCTAAAGCTCTCGAGCGCTCGATGAACTTTGGAACCCTTCAGCCCTTCCTTCATCGCCAGACTGGGCAGGTTTTCATGAAACGCCATACCTAGATAAAAAAAAAAAAAAAATAGACACTTATTTTCTTATGCTGTTCTGCAAAATTATAATAAATAAAACGATCAACATGCCTGTAAAGAAGTTGTTTTTTGTTAACTCAAATGCTGAAAACTATTGAGGGTTCAACAGGAAGTGTTTGTTAAACATCTGCCTGCAGTTATTTTGAGCACTTTAGCATGTGGATATTAGCATTTAGCTTAGAGCGCTGTGGGTTTGCATGGTGATGCACTCGAGATTCACACAGAGAGGTTGAACTGAGTAAAAGCCAGTTAGCTTTAGAAAATGAGGTGATGCATGTGCAAAGAAAAGAATCTTTAAATTTGAGTGTCGACCTGAACCACTTCATTTTATGCTGCAGATCAGGAACTCAACCTCAGCTGAGCATGCCCCCCCGCCAAGAGCCCGTCTACCTGAGACTAGAGGTCTATGCAAACCTTACACTAAAAGGCATGTGAAGAATCAGTCGAACCCAGTGAAAAACTGACATGTCTATATATTACACACAAGTAGAAGATTTCACAAAGAGAAAAAAAATGTGCAGTGAAAAAAAGTAGATGATAAATCTGAGAGGTATCAGAAATCTTCATCTTCTAAGTCAAGCCTGCAGCTAATCAGAATGTGTGCATTGACTTGTTTTCATGCATCTGGCCGCCCCGGGCCACTGCCCTGCTGTTACCATGGAAACCCAAAAGTGGGTTAACACGGGGCAAACGTTGCTGTGAGCCATGGAGATCCTAAACGTTTATCATGCTAAGCTATGGGCCACTCACACACGGCACAGAATGCAGACTGGTTGGAATCCTAATTATACACACGCACGTGCACGTGCACGTGCACACACAGGGTTCCTCTCTTTTACTGAATGTCTGCCAACGTGGACACAGCTGCACACACACACACACACACACACACACACACACAAACGTAGGCCATGCTCCACACCAGCACACACCTACATAAGTTGACTTAATAGCAACCTTTACCACACGGTTGCCAAGCAACTCAAAGCCTACGTGCCTGTGTAGTGCGCACGTTTGTGTGTGTGTGCTTCTTTTTTCCTGTGAAGCAAAGCTAGTCAAGAGAACAATATCTCCAAGCTATTACTGAGTGATTTTGCAAACAAACACACAGAGATCCAAACGGCGTCCTGCGCCGGAGGCCACGGTAACCTCCAGGGTCAAAACATCAGGATGTAGCATGTTACATCATTTTACCTTCCTGGCCATAATTCAGACAAAGACAGTGATCTTAACTGTGAGAAGCCGAGATGGGAATTACTGGGCTTAAAATAAACTACCAGGATATGAGTCTGCTGAGCCATCTGACAGAGGAAACTCATTTCAGCTTCTTGTATTCTGATCTTTTCACTCACAGATCTAAACTCAAGCCCACAGATCAGGCTCTGAACCAGCAGGTTGCTTTTTGTGTTGGTACTTTCTTTACTGTTATTGACTGAAGCTGCATGCTCGTTACATCAGACAACAAGCGGATCTATCTGTCTGAGTTACTTTAGTTGCCCACAGTCATTCCACCACTTCCTGGTTGAAAACCATCAAACTTTCAGGAGCTGTCTCTCATCCCTCCCACTTCACAATCAGCTCAAACCAACTTCAACACACACACTATGTTCTGAAGAACACAACTACATCCAAACCAAACACTGTCTCTCCATGAGCACTGAACAGGATCAGTGATGAGCAGCAGTGCTGGCAGAGTCCAACCCACATTGAAAACAAACTCCTTTTTATGCAGATATTTCTTTTGTTAATAAGATTTTTATTGATGGATTTAAATAAATCTTGGTTAGACAGATGAAGGGACTCGTGTACCATGTAGTCCTGCAGCACCTCCTACAAAACCCCTTGAAAGGCTCAGGTATGAGCATCCCCCTGGAGGGGGGGCAACCAATAACCTCCTAAAATTCATTTTTTAAACCCAATACTCATCTGTTTCTTTACATTTCTTATTTTAGGACTTTCCATCTCAGCATCTACCCACCGTACTTATTCTAAACACCAAGAATAAAAACACATTATGAGCATCTTGTTGATGGTTTGGTCCTTGATTATGAAACAGTTACACGAAAAGTAACTTAGTTTCAACCAACATCCTGAATCGCTCTCATCTTCTTCTCTTTTCTGTTGTCAGCAGCTTTTCATCTCTGTCATATCATCCTCCCACATCTTCTCCTCGCTTGGTTCCCTCCTGATGTAACTTCCAGACATCCATCTTTGCCACTAACCGCCTCATGCTTCCCTCCAACTGACCCATTTATGCCTTCTAGCGGTCTACATCCTCTACCCAGACTGAAGATTGGACCTCTGCCTTGGGATCACCTGATCTCCATCTTTACTCTGTAGAACACACTCTGTAAAAGGCTTTGTTCATTAAATGGAGCCTGAGACTCCTTTATCAGATGACCGTACAAGGACTGGGCTGAGAGCCCAGGGCTGAGCTATCAGGAACTCAGATCTGTCCACATGTGACCACACACAGTTTAAATAAATCCATAAGAAAGTTTTAGGTGGTAACGTGATGTTCCCAACAGTCTTGTGGAAAAGGTGAAACTGACTGCTGAGTGAACCAAACCTACAGATTTTACTTTGTATAATCTGTAAACAACATTAAACACAAGTGTTTCATCGTTTCACTACATGTTTCTACTTTGTTTTAACATTAAAGGTGGTGTATGGAATATTTTCATAAAAAGCAAAATTTTTAACAAAATAATGCCTCCACGGGGGGTTTAGAGGGGTGTTGAATACAGCATTTCCTTCAAAAATTATATTTGAAGTAAAATATTATAAAATATAAATTTTGACGGGCACGACGTTGGCATTTTGTTTACATCTACCAGCCAATAGCTGGCAGAGCAGCGGGCACCATTTTGGGTTGCCTAATACTGTAAATAATCCAGCACAGTGAGGCTGGTGCTGTGGAGTCTGCAGGTCAAGCAGCTGGAAGCATCGGGGATATGTGGTGATTATATACCTTATTTACTTGCCATAGGGGTTTCCCCTTGGGTTTCCCATGTAACGAGCAAGTTCTGTGTGGAAACGTTTTTTATTAGCGGCTAGCTAATATGTAGCTGCATGTTGCTGAAGTGAATGTATGCTTCGGGCCACTTTTTGGACTGGAAGACACACCACGAAGGATTTTATAGCTTTTTTTATTTTATTGGATAAGTGGGGCGTGCAGTATGGTGTGTGAGGAGGACAGAGGATCTTAAGAGGGACTGCAGGAAGTTTTGGAGCTGCGGTGCAACTGTGAACTCTTTGCTACGGACTGAATCAATGACTGAGCAACAAACAGGTAGGAGCTGAACTCATAATATTTTATTGTCCTGCTCGGATCAGGGATCCGAGTGGGTTTGGTTGGACCTGAGCATCGGAGCGCGCGTGCATGCAGGGGGGGTTAACGAGCCTGGCACCCAGATGGCTGAAGGCTTTGTGCCGTGTTATTCTGTTCCAAGTTCCATATCCCACCTTTAACTTTTATCTTGATGAGGAGCACGAATAAAGTAATGCATGAACTTTACAAAACGCAGAATACCAAGAGTTAATTTACAATATCTATTTGTCAAACCAAGTCTCCAGAAACTTATATACCATCTTTTCTTTTTGCATTTTTGTGCATCTAGTTAACACCAATAAATCTTAAACATACTGTTTCCGAGGTGACAGCCAGAGAAAAAATGTTTACAAACACAATTTGAGCAATATGTGAGCTCAGATGGTTGCTTAATGAGAAAAGTCTAATTCATAAATATGAGTTGACCCAAAGTGTTTCTGAGGAAGTAAATATGACTCTGCTGAAAACCACTGCAGGTCAGGTTTGAGAGACAGAGGGCGACTGATGGAAGTTTAAACCTGCTGTATAAAAAACATCCACACTAACTGGATGGTCTGATGCTGCAGATTTCTACTGGAGACAGAAAAGAAAAGGATGCAGTAAACAGACTGTGTGGGAGTCGTAACTAGTGGACTGGGATTATAAGCACAACATGGTGTCTGTCCATCACAAACATCATCAAATACGTTTTACACAGCAGCATCTCATTTGCATGCTAGCATCCACACACACACTCACCCATTGACTGAATATGCAGGATCTTCTCATAAATTCCATCAGAGAGCTCCACCACAGCTCTGCTCGCGTTGACCATCTGCAGACAGAGAAACAGGGACTCTGTTAGCATCACACACAATCAAACATGTTTGCCAATTTGTTTTCATTACTCTTTAACTATCAGCAGTAAAAGAACCCACCTCACTCTCAGTAATGTACAAGACAAGAACATGTTTATTTCATCTGATCACAGTCTTATTTACAGAAACACTCTTTCACATCTGGACTTCAGATTCTAAAGGTGAACAGATCTGAACAAACATAAAATACCCACAAAGCCTAGCAACAACGTATCTCAAGTAACAAAACCACAAAACATAAACACACTCACACACAGAGTTGACATGAGAAACAACAGTCTGATTAATCCTGCACTTCCTCTCAGACTCTCTGCAGGGACTTGACCCTTCAGTGGGAAAAAACAAATGCTGTACAACAAATAAGGGATTAACTACAACTAAATCCAGACACACACACACACACACACACTTATCTCCTGTCTTTGCTCTCATGTGTTGGGAGCGAGTTGTGGAATCCATTTAGCTGAATGACATTCAAATCAATGCTAATGATATTCAGTGCCTGGGTGAGATCCC
>SSNP01000122.1:1395958-1422329 GCA_006937955.1 Pachypanchax playfairii | reverse complement strand
CCCCGACTCTGAGCTGCTCGGCTGAAACGGAAGTGGCTACAGAGACACAAACAAGCCCACAGACACAGTCTCACGTACACTCATGGTGCACCGACATGCAGTCACAGATGTGAGATGCAAAGCACGGATAAACAGCTGCAGGTCATTTAATGTGTCACAGATTACTCAACGAATTCTTCACCAAACATGAACCAGGATAGAAAAAAAACACTTAATGCTGCTGCACTCTGTTTTCTGTCTCCTTCACACAAGCGCTTTGTAAAGTATTGATAAACTGACAATCCATCATCTGACCCAAGACACTCTTGAGGAATATCTAATCTCAAACGAGAATAAGAGCTTCTACAGCTGCTTTATTTAAAAGATACTCCAACAGCAAGACAAGAAGAAAGAACATTTAAGGAAATGGATCGACACCAAAGTGAAATGTGTTGAAAAGAAAGACACAAACGCCTGAGCTGAGCCGCCATAACTTACTTGAATGCAGTGATTCATCCAGTTTTATTGACTAACTGAAGAGCAGCTGTAATCAACAGACAAACTGACTCTGCTTTTATTCTCCAAGTCTTTTATTTGTCTTTGCTTTACTTCCCACATAAGAGGGTTTTTTTTTCTTTCCTTGGTGGCAGCTGGGTTTATTTTTAGAAATTATTAAATAAATCAAGCCTAAATAACTTTGTCCCTGATTAGTGGGAGTTTGTGGTTCATTTGGAAGGAAATGCAGAGTGGCTTTGGGCTGAGATGTGGATGCTGCTGACAGGTTTATGAGATCAGAACAAATGGGGGTGTTTGTCTGTTCCATGACAATGAGAGCTCGCTTTGTGCTTCAGAACAAACGAGCTTAAGAGGGCGATTTTCAGTGTTATATCAAGTAGCCCGGAGATTCAGATTTCTAAAGAATAAAGTAATTGTATTCTTTTCTCACCGTTTCGTAAGTGGAAACGACTCGGCGGAGGACATCTGGTAAGGGCCCCTGGGGCTCTAGGTTGGGGTAAACGTCCCGTAGGTCAAACAGCAGTAAAGGCGTCCCCTCTGGGCCTGATACTCTGGAGCTTAGAGCCAGCACACACTGCATGAGGTTGGCTACAGCTGACACCCCACAGAGCTCCCTGAACATCGACACCGAGTTCTGTTCAAATAACAAACACAAAAAAAAAAATCTGTAAATTCAAACATTTTCTCACTCTCTCTTTTTTCTTTTGTAACAGAAAACAGATCCTGAAAGGCACCAAAACAAAATAAATACAGATAATTAATAAATCAGTCATTCAGCTTATTTATTCTGTCACACAGATAATCAAAACAGAGTTCTGTGACGCAGCAATTTGTCTCTTTTTCAGAGCTCAATGACTCTTCTACTGCTGTCGGAGTCTGGAAGATGAAGATCAACTACAATGACAGTTATTATAAGTTTTATCACCACACACACACAATACAAGAACAAAAACAGAGATGGACCAATCAGATCCTCAGCTTATATAGACTAGATATGGAAAAACAATAGATTTGGAAACTAAATTGTTGTCATGTGGTGTCAACAGTCAGTAAACTAATGCAGTAAGTTTTTCCATTTTCAGCAGAGACAGAGTTGACGTCTTACCGCATGAGACACGTGACATTTAACATCTGGCTGTTTTTCTGATGCTGATGTGATAATGTAGACAGTGAAACTACCACATTTACATGCTGGAAGAGAAGTGCTAGTTCATACGTTGTCACACACGGTTCATTTCACGCCATTTGCAAATTTCTATGTTTTCCACATTTGTATGATTCCCACTTTGCTCTAATTTGAAAAAAATTGAGGCTAAAAACTGTCATATCATTTTTTTTTAACAAATGTAATTTTTTTGCAATAATATCTGTTAATTTAAATATTCCAGGTAAATCTTTCTCACCTGCATGTTACTTCTCAGGTCAGTAGCTTCTCTCAGAAGAGGAGCAGCCATCTTGAAAACATCATCAACAACCCGAATTCCTAAGTCCCTCAGCGCTGTGTACTCCCTCCCTTTGCGAGCCTTACGTACTGAGAGACCTCTTTTGTGAGGTTTTCCACCCCCTCGCCGATTTGTGAGGGCCACATGGACAAACAGCTTGGCATGTGGAAGGTCCTCCCCTGTGAGACACTGGAGGGGAACATGCCGGTAACCTGGCTGGAGGCACTCCAGTGGTATGGTATACTGACCTGGAGGGATTAAAAAAAAAATTGAATTTTACTCAGAGTAACAAAATTGTGTATTTACACATTCTGTCCAAAAAATAGGTTCTCCTTCTCTTATATTTTCAGCCGTCTGAGTAAATGTTCTGTAGACCAGTCAAACTCCTTGTATTGTTACATTTACATGGACAGTCTTAAGTCACTGACCTATAAATTCATCCCCGATGAAGTCATCATCCAGCACCACAAAACGAACCATCGCAAGTTCAGGCAAGTTGATCTGAAACTCAAAGCTCTCGTCAAAGACAGGGTTGTCCCCATTCTGGGTCACAGTCCTGGTGCGATGCTCTGTGCAGTCTGCTGGGATGCCATGGATCTCCACATACACATATGGGTCCACTACGTCTCCTTTGGCTCCAGAACCTTTAGGCTTGGGTAGATTCTGGCCACTGATCACCTAAGAGAAGAATATCTGTTACTGAAGCATCATGAATCCAACTGAAAGTCATTTCCTGTTCCTAACACCTCTATAACTGAATGACTCTAAAAAGATTTCAAGTTTTGTGTCCTCTACCTTCACATGGAGCAGCTGTGGAGACACGCCAGGTACCGTGTCTTTAGTATCAGCACTAAAATAAGACACCTCCTGCCGCATGATGGCGGGGCGTAAAACATAACCACAGTTTCCATTCTGCCGGAACCAGGCTGTGTTCAGGTCCATCATCAGTCCTGCTGTCTGAAAATTCATCGACACAATCTGGCAACCACACTTCCACAAGTCCTGTGGGTTCATATTGCTGGAGTCAATGCGCATAGGGCTGGGATAAACACGAGATAGGAAACGCTTGTTGTGGTTGACAAAGTCCCCGGGGCTTTCACTAGCAAGACGTACAGCCAAAGACTCGTGGAAGGAACACAGTTCCCAAGGGTTCTGGGATTTAGATGATGTCTGAAAGTCTACAAAGCGAACAGAATGGCAAAGAGTGACCAAATCAGAGAGTTCCCTTGACAGTTGGAAGCGTTTGGGGGGAAGATGAGAAAGATTAGACTGAGTTGAACCAGAGAATCTTTTCTGCTCAAAATCCTTCTCAGTTCCACTATTCAGCGCTTTCACTCTCTGAATCATTTCTGCTCCTTCATCTTCATCACTTACCTCCCCGTATTCTCCATCACAACCTGATCCGAGCTTTTTACCCTTTAGCAGAATTCGGTGTTTTAGGTCATGCGGTGACGGTAGATATGAGGCCCCTTCATCTGGTAGATCTCTGTACAGCCACTCCCCCAATATCCTTATCAGAAGTTGCAACAGAACGTTCTGTTGTTGCAGTGAACAGTGGTTTTCAATACACAGGATCAACGGATACTCTGATGCCACAAATGCAAATCTTCCAATTGCTTCCAAAACCGAGTGCAGGGCCAGTGGGGGGGAAAGGGTATGTCCCGTGCACACGATCGGTTCCTCATTAGGACCATCCCATACGTCCAGCTCCACGCATCGGCAACCCATCTTGAGAGCTCGGATGAAACCAGAAACATCTGACGGACCTCGAAACTGGTCTTCAATGAGGTAGGTGTTGTGGGAGGAGTTGATGTAGTAGTGAGACAAAGGCTGGGACATGTCTTGGCAAACGTTACTGTGTTCCCGATCAAACAGGTGGCATTCTGCTGAAGTGAGGTAGCTGGTGAAGCCATCTAAAGACAAGCGTCCCTGCTGTCGTCCCTCCTCCGATGGCTCATGGGACTGGATGAGTTTCAAGCTGGTTTCCTCACTCACCTATAAAACAAACGAGATCAACACCAAGAAATTAGGGAGAAAATAGACAATACATGTAATGACACTCTCTACTTCCATCAGGAAAAACTGCTTGTTTCTAGCTTTTACCGTTCTTTCACAATCTGCTGTAGAAAATAGGTGATTTTATCGAAAACTCCTTTTTCTGACAGAAAAACTGAGAAAATGAACTTTTTGTGAAATGAGACATGTCATGCAGAAAAGTGTCTTTGACACTAATAAACAGTTTTATTGACACCTCCTGGTTGATCCATATGAGAGACGCTCATCTGACGGATCTGGGTCAGGTGCACTAAAATCACATGACTTGGACCCGTCTGCTAAAATGGAGGTCTCTGGCTGGAATGAAATATGTGCTGTGAGGTCGGCGACCCGCGTTGATTGTCGTCATTTCTTTCTATCCAAACTTTTGCGACTGCGACACAGACTTTGATGAAGTGTGAGCTGCAAAAGTTTTTCTGCGTTGTGCCCCGCGTTACGCATCACGTTATGCCTAATGGCTTCCCAAAACTCACTCCTCTTTCATGGATTATCATCATGATCACATGAAGTTTCACCACCGCACACAGGTAAGAACAACTTGTACATCCTTTAGAGGTGTGATATTTACTCTCATGGTGCGCGCGGTTGTTGTCTCACCCCTCCCGTCAAAAGACGCAATTGACGATTTTAGTCGTCAAGGGCAGTCAACGGTTGTATTTGAAAAGACGATTAAAGTCGTCATTGGCGGTGAATGAGTTAATTTAGTCCAGTAATTATAAACCACTTCTATAAATTAAATGCTAATAAACTGTACACGGTATGTACACAAGGTTGTTTGTTTACAGAGATTATAAAAAGATTATTGCATCCTTGATTTGTTTTCTTTGAACGTATATGTGTGAACATATTTTGTGTTACCCACTTGAGCCACACCCTGTTCCGCCTCGATGAATCTCATCAGGTCATTGGCGTCCAGATACTCTTTGTTGCTAGAGAACTGCACCAGGAGAAAGTAGATTTCTGGACGGGTGCAAAAGTCATGGAAGACCTCAGTGAACTCCTTCTTGGTGACTCGCTCCTTTCTTTCTGTTCGCTTTTTGTTTGGGCTGTGGTCCTTAGATCCCGATCCGTTCTCCACTGCAAGCCCACACATCTTCTCTCTGACTCTCTGAAGCTCCTTGAACCTGTGCTCTACCTTGCTGGCGCTCACCCCAGGATTCCCACTTTGTATAAGCTTAACAGCTGACTTCAACAGAATCGCGTCCTCGACGTCTTCCTGACGGTCCAAATCAGCAGCGGAAGAGAACAACTGCTCCAACCAGCGAAGACGAAGACTGTCCTGACTGTTGGCGAGCATGTCAAGAGCATGTTTACCGTATTGCAGGAGATACCTAGAAGCAGGAAAAAAAGGAGGGACAAAAATGACACAGATGCCAAATGGTATTCAATGATATACAGTGGGGCAAAGAAGTATTTAGTCAGCCACCAATTGTGTAAGTTCTCCCACTTAAAAAGATCAGAGAGGCCTGTAATTTTCATCATAGATATACCTCAACTATGAGAGACAAAATGAGGAAAAAAAATCCAGAAAATCACATTGTCTGATTTTTAAAGAATTTATTTGCAAATTATAGTGGAAAATAAGTATTTGGTCACCTACAAACAAGTAAGATTTCTGGCTTTCACAGACCTGTAACTTCTTTAAGAGGCTCCTTGGTCCTCCACTCGTTACCTGTATTAATGGCACCTGTGTGAACTCGTTATCAGTATAAAAGACACCTGTCCACAACCTCAAACAGTCACGCTCCAAACTCCACTATGGCCAAGACCAAAGAGCTGTCAAAGGACACCAGAAACAAAATTGTAGACCTTCACCAGGCTGGGAAGACTGAATCTGCAATAGGTAAGCAGCTTGGTGTGAAGAAATCAACTGTGGGAGCAATTATTAGAAAATGGAAGACATACAAGACCACTGATAATCTCCCTCGATCTGGGGCTCCACGCAAGATCTCACCCCGTGGGGTCAAAATGATCACAAGAACGGTGAGCAAAAATCCCAGAACCACACGGAGGGACCTAGTGAATGACCTGCAGAGAGCTGGGACCAAAGTAACAAAGGCTACCATCAGTAACACACTACGCCGCCAGGGACTCAAATCCTGCAGTGCCAGACGTGTCCCCCTGCTGAAGCCAGGACACGTCCAGGCCCGTCTGCGGTTTGCTAGAGAGCATTTGGATGATCCAGAAGAGGATTGGGAGAACATCATATGGTCAGATGAAACCAAAATAGAACTTTTTGGTAGAAACTCAACTTGTCGTGTTTGGAGGGGAAAGAATGCTGAGTTGGATCCAAAGAACACCATACTTACTGTAAAGCATGGGGGTGGAAACATCATGCTTTGGGGCTGTTTTTCTGCAAGGGGACCAGGACGACTGATCCGTGTAAAGGAAAGAATGAATGGGGCCATGTATCGTAAGATTTTGAGTGAAAACCTCCTTCCATCAGCAAGGGCATTGAAAATGAGACGTGGCTGGGTCTTTCAGCATGACAATGATCCCAAACACACCGCCCGGGCAACGAATGAGTGGCTTCGTAAGAAGCATTTCAAGGTCCTGGAGTGGCCTAGCCAGTCTCCAGATCTCAACCCCATAGAAAATCTCTGGAGGGAGTTGAAAGTCCGTGTTGCCCAGCGTCAGCCCCAAAACATCACTGCTCTAGAGGAGATCTGCATGGAGGAATGGGCCAAAATACCAGCAACAGTGTGTGAAAACCTTGTGAAGACTTACAGAAAATGTTTGACCTCTGTCATTGCCAACAAAGGCTATATAACAAAGTATTGAAATTAACTTTTGTTATTGACCAAATACTTATTTTCCACCATAATTTGCAAATAAATTCTTTAAAAATCAGACAATGTGATTTTCTGGATTTTTTTCCCTCATTTTGTCTCTCATAGTTGAGGTATACCTATGATGAAAATTACAGGCCTCTCTGATCTTTTTAAGTAGGAGAACTTACACAATTGGTGGCTGACTAAATACTTCTTTGCCCCACTGTACATACCATTTTAAAGACTCTAAGACTTCTAACTTTTAAATAGGATTAGTACTTTTCCGGGAAAAAAAATCAAATTCTATATACGTCTTCTGCCCTCTGGTGGGAGATATAAGTACTACAGGTGGTGAGAGCCAATTTTATTAGCAATATAAAATAATTACAATATAAACTTATAAGAAAACTAAAAAATACAGACAAATGACACAAGATATATAACTGAACTGACATAGGAAACCAGTTTACATCCATGTGATCAAACCTTTAGATCATATTGCATCTCTATCATTGTTTGTTCAACTTGACTCCAGTCAGAAACATCAAGGGAGCCAAAAAGTCTCCATTAAGAAAACTAATCTGAACAAAACAATGATGCAGTTCACTATTTATTTACTGTAATCCCTCATCGCCACATTTAAAGACTAGTCCTTCCTTTGCAGAGGGCAGGCATTATAAGGGAGCATGGGAAAAAATTACGTTTTTCCCCTTCATGAAAGTATTTAATTTCCCTTTTGACGTCACCATTGATACAAGAAAATCCCTGAAAATATACCCAGTCTTGTCACATTGTTTGATGTTGCATGTGTCTGATATTGAATTTGATAAATCCTTTCAGATTTGCAGAATAATATGATACAAACCTGGTTCTGAGTTAAATTACCAGCTTTACTACCTTGGGGTGGCTTGATTTCTATATTGTGAAGAAAGAAATATATAAAAACACTCCCTACAAAACATGTATTTGTTCTTTATCTCTGTTGTATTTTGATTAAGGCAATTGAAGGAAATTTTTTAGGATCCCAGGAAACAAAATTAACATGTTAAAATAGAAGAATTTCAGTGTTTAACCTTTCAATGTTTTCAAACCTGTTAAAAAGGCCATTTCATACAAATTTCAGGACTTTGTGGTTATTTCTTAAGTATTAACCAGTAATATGAAACACTTTATATGTAAAAAAAGTCAGGAAACACTGATTAACAGACCTTTCAATCTGTCTGCATTAAAATTTGGGTGGTTCCGGCTCCTTCCGTCAGGCTGCTTCGACTGCTTTGTCAGCAGCTCGTTCATATTTATTGTTCAAATTTGCTGGACTCAGATTGGCTAACAAACTAGCCTATGAGAGCAAAGTATACCGTTTCCTGCCCCGCTGTGCATGGCAACGTCAGACGTCGTGTCTTCCTGTTTGATGCATCTTATGCTAACAGCTTTTAGCCAGCAGCATGCTAGGCGTGGTTTCAACTGAAGGAGCTGCCGAATACTAACGAATAAAGGAGTTGTGACGAAACAGATACAGGACGTTCGGACTCGGATATCTTTTTAAGTGAACAGTGTTAAATTGCTCTCAGTCCTTTTATGTTGCCATACCTCAGACCAGTCACCCAAATGTTAGCCACTTCAGCAGAATTAGCCACCAGGTCCAAGCTTTCATAAATCTCTCCAAAGATGATGGAGAACGCACAGTCCTCTGAAATCTGCTCATAAACTCCACTGGTGCGGAAGGTTTCTGTGTTACGACCTGTCCGTACCTAGAATTAGTGATAGTGAGAGATGCATTAAAACCCATTTTGGATACAATAAAACCAAATCACCTGTTTTCTTCCATGTGGATTAGAGTTTTAAATGTTTATATAGCTTTACTCTAAAAGACTCTGTGAGGTCATTAGGAAAGCAGAACGCTCTCAGTGCTTGACTGCTGTTTCACTTGTTTTTGCTGACACTGACCTCACGTATTGAGCTGAGAAAGATCCGAGCCTTGTCTGACTCTTTCTTTGACGGTTCCCAGCACAGAGCTTGGAGGCCAGCGTCTAGAAGGTAGTAACGCTGGTATACACGGGAGTTGGGTCGTATTTTCTTCAGCTCGCTCCCTTCAACCTGGACAAAAGACATTGATGGATCAGGCAGCGCTCAGAGCATCTGATGTTGGCAGCTGTTAAATGTTTTACAACCCTGAAACCTTCGAATCGTCCAGATAAACATGCAAACGCCATATTTTTGTTTGTTTTGAATATTAGAATAAAAATACTGGCTGCAATAAACCCACATTTTCCTAACTCTTCACAGAAGCACACTTTTTTACTAATCACCTGTTATTCAATCATTTGTTTCAAGCTTTTTGGTTGAAAATGAGTAAAAAGTCTCATAGTAGAAACCCACCATGGAGTGTATACATCCAGCTGCACTGCTGATCTTCTTCTCTGACAGACTGCTGCTGAAGGACACGGTCTTCTTTTTCTCCCGACCAGCACGTGAGCCATCCTGAACAGGAGGAGGAGGGAAGATGAAAGGACAAACAGGGCGGTTTAATAAATTTATGAAAAATGTGTCAAAGGAGAGACATAGAGACGTCTCTCTGAAGATTATTCAAACATTTTTCTATTCCAGAACAACCTCAAAGGATTAAACACATCCTTATATAACCATACAGATTATTTAGCCTCCTCTTCCCAATCTGTTATTGTTTTTTTTTTTGTTTTTTTTCTGATGCCATGCTTAAAAGCCTTTGCTTGCCCTTCAACCACAACGCCATTAATCATACCTGACTAGACGGAAGCAGCAGGCTGTAGCATTATAATTCTCCCCCCTCCACGACAATGCAGGCAGACTCAATAAGTTTATCTGAGCACGACATCACAGCTCATCCATTTGATATATTGACCAATTAGATGTCACACCCACAAAGAGCCTCATGCTAAAGGATAAGAGCACATAGCATGTGGGCAAAAAATGATTCAATTGTCTGGATGCAACCTAATTAAACAGCTAAGTGAGGTCACTTTAAGATAGAATAATCAGAATAATATAATTAGTGTTGATTCAATCTCAAGAAGAGTCATCAAAACTGCAACTGCTGCACAACTACCTAAAATACAAGCATTATTATCTATTATATTTTATATATATTAGATTTTTGTATCTTAGTAGATTAATAAATCCATAATTCTGTTGCTTTGTGGCAAATGTACAGAAAACACCTGTCAACAGGAATAATTTAGATTTAATTTTTTAAAAAGCTGCATATAAACAAACCCCATGAGTTCATGTGCCTTTTATATAAGCCAACAGGAGAGAATCCTTGATATGAAACATGAGGGAAATGAAAGACTACAGGAAATAACAGAGATAAAGGAGAGAAAAAAATGCCAGTGAAGAATTTGGATGAACATGAAGAAAAGGCAAAGTAATCCCTCAGATGGAGAGCAAAAAGTCTGATCCTCACAAACCCTCACAGAATCATTCACCTTTATTTTCTTTTGAAGGTGTAGGATGTTAACAGAGAGCATTACAAAATGTCCCTAAGAGGAAATGTCCTTAAACTGAGAGATGAGAACAGACTGAGGGTGTGGCCAACAACAATTCCAACCCCCACCCTCTTCTGTTTCAATTTAATTGCAGGGTGAGAAACAGAAGTGTGAATTTTTAGTCGCTTGAAACCATAACAAGTCATCCATTAACACACTAACACTCTGAAACAGTGACTTGTAAATGAGCTGGTGATTTGTGCACTTATTAAAAATCTTACTGCTTCAGCAACACTTTGAAACCAACTCGAAATCAAGTAGCAAAACACTCGTACAAGGAGCAACTCTGGAAAACTAACGAGGCTTCTTATTTTGAAACAGAACTTTCAATATCAAATGTTATCAAAAGGTTTTTGGATTTTTCCCAAAATTCAGACAGCAACATTTGTACAAAGTAGTCCCACCAATCATTCACACTTTTAACTTTTCTTTGATATAGCAGGAGGCAGAAGACTGTTCGACTGTATTAAAAATGCCTTGTAATGGGCCCTGTGTTGGTGCTTCAGCCTAATTGCTCCGGGTATATTGTCTAATTTCAAACATAAATTAAATAATATTATGTCCAGTGCATTGCAACAAGTCTGCAGCATATAACCTTCATTTATACACAAATAACTGTTAGAAGTCAAACTGAAGAGCTATGCTTTCCCTCTACTAACAGTTCAGTTCTTCCAGAAATTCACTCATTAATTGTGCTGTTTGGTCACCTGTGTTGGTCTACAGTATAAATTACTGATAAGGAGTTCAAACAGTACCCATGTCAGTGTGGGCTCTAAATAATGTCTGAATATTAACGTTTATGTTTCCACATAAGCAAAACTCACAATATTAAAGTAGAAGAAGCAGCTAAATACACAAATACAGAAATGAAACTATGTAGTTCAGCCTTAGTTCCCTGATAAAATTCCTACGTTATTTGACTTAATGTCTGTACTGGGTGTCTGCACAGCAGCATATTCTGTTTTCTCACACAGAGTGAGATGAGTTCTCAAAACCACCAGTGTGCTTCAAAACAGGAAGCAGCCCATCAGCCCATCACAGAGAGTTTCCTGTAACTTCACAGAGAGCAAAGACGGGTGACGACATGGGGGGAGAAGAACGAAGACGATGCTGTGTGAAACCCACAAAATTTGTGAAACTTAGAATGGTTTCAGTTATTTTTAGGTTTGAGATTTGTAATGATAAGAGTTCATAAAAATTTCCATTTGAAACAGTACGCTTGAAACATTTCGTGGATACAAGTGAAACAAATTGTACAATGAGTTTGGTCATAAGTCATTAAAGGGACTGCATCATGCTATTTTACAGTTTTCAACGTCTGGGATCGGCACATATATGATAAAACCTTACTGTTTGAGTTATATTCACTTCATTTGTCCTGAAATATAACTTATATTCTTGAGTTATTCTGTGACCAGGAAGTAAAAACGCTCGGTTTACCTGAAACCCCGCCTCCCAGCTGTGAGTGCGATTGGTCTGTTTAGAAACACTAAATAAACTTCTGTAACTCTCGCAGCCAAATGCACATTTTCGCAGAGAATTTTTTAGAATGAAATACAACAAAATGGAGGTGCTAATTTGTCAGAGGACGCTCGGTGGTGAGGAGCATCTGGAGGGAAGGACAGTCCACTCGAGACTGGATGCGATCCGATCCGGGAGATGACACCAAGACTGAGATCGGACGGGTGAAGTGAGACAGGTCGTAGGCGAGGAGCGGGTTTCTGGAGGCAGCGACCGTAGTCGCTGACCGTGAGACCAGCAGCCAAGAACGTGGCGGACAGAGAGAGAGAGAGATCGACCAGGACAGGTCTGAGGAAAAGGCTGGATTAATGAGGTGGTTAAACTGCAGCACGGAGGCTAACAGGAGCTCGTGGCAAATGGGACGTATGACTGAGCGCTGGCAGGGTGAGTGACTGTGTCTTTTGGTGGTGGGACGGGCTGCGGTGACGTGGAGCTCAGCTGTAAAGCTGGAGTCATACTGATATGTGATTAGCAGGGTCTAGTTGATAAGTCTTTATTAGCAGCTCATGCTAATAAAGAGCAGCAGGTGGTTGAAGTGTGGGAACTCTGGGCTGTAGGTTAGACATCTGCCGTGATGAGCTCCTGACAAATTGTTTCGGACTCTTGCAGCTCGCCTCGTACCATCTACAGGGGATTGGTCAGCACAGTGTGACGTAGAGGGGCTCAATTCAGCCGTTTTACATGAGAGAGTGAAGCAGCTGCTCAGAGCGCAGGTTTCAGCAGGATTACTCGAGAATGCATAAATTAAGCCAAAAACCACTCTGGAGGTCTTTTAAATAAAGAAATGGCATCACAACATGGTTAAAAGCTCCAAAAAGTTGATTTTTCATGATACAGGACCTCTAAAATATTTCAAAACTGCACATATCATTTTTGTTGTTGTTTATTTGGTTACAGAAATAAACATTATATCTGCAAACCTGCCAATTTATACATTCAGCAAATGCCTGATGTCTGTGGAACAAATAGTGAACTCTGATGACAGACAGGGAAACTCATGTCTGTTTCTAACACAGTGCTGCCAACAAATAACAAGAATCCAGATTTGACCTTTGACCTTATCTCTAGCATGCAGATTCCTCCTAATTCTCTGAATCTTTTGATCATATTTAGGGTTGGGCATCGTTTTCATTTTAAAGCTGGAGTGCGTAACTTTTACATGTCCGTGGATGTCCGTTTCAGCCAAGCCACTATCAGAGGAGATGACACAATGCAGATTAAGCCGATCGGCTCCTCAAACATCTCACGGTATTTTTCAATATATATCATTTTTACTTTGCGTGTCGACTGCGACATTCCCGCGCTGTCGCACATGAAATTACGTCTTTTATGTCACAACAAGAAAAATAATAAGAAATAGAACGCAGTGTCTCGTAGCAGCCGGCAGAACGTGAAGGTCGACATGGCGGAGAATCCAAATAAACAGCCGAGAGACACTTATCGGGAAGTGGATCCTACCACGAAAAAAAGAAAAAATTCCTGGACGTTCGGCAGAGGGACTATTGGCTAAGAAGGAAAGTGACCGAAGGAGAAGGCAAACGCGAATTTGTATCGGCGTCGCTTTTCCTCGGTGGAGAGAAGAGATCTGGCTGATGTTCACGGGTGCACATAAGTGGTCCGCAGGTCCGCACACACTGTCAAAATATAAAATGCTCACCAGATGAAACCCAGAGCGCCGAAGTTCCAGCTGATCAGCTGATTCTGTCTCTATCTGTGTCAGTTTGTGTCTGTCAGTTTGTGTCTGTCAGTTTGTGTCTGTCAGTTTGCCAGCGTAACAGTTTTTCAGTCAGTCAGATCAGTGTAGCTGACTGCAGGATTCTGCATCGTGTCAAAACTGAAAAAATTCACTGAATAAGACAAATAGATCATTGTGGCCCCAACAGCTGACTAATAAATTTCAACACCAAACTGTTAAATGTAGATTAAAGTGAACAATCAAACCTGTAAACAATCCAACCTGAACTCTGAAGGTTTTTTTTACCAGTATTTTTATATTTTACTGGTTTCTCTTGATTTTTTCAACAATGAAATGATATTTATTGAAACAAATATAGAGCCAGGTAAAGTAAACAGACTGAATTTGAAGCTTGATTAAGACAGATACCGGTTGGAATAACAACGGCAGAGATAAAGCGGTGGCAGCTGGGCTTACGTCATATGGAAGCGCCAGCTTTATTGTTGTAATGACGCAAAAATTCCGCTAGGGGGCGACAGAAGTTACAGAAGTTACGCACTCCAGCTTTAACGATTCCAATTCCGATTCTCACAATTGATTCCTGTTCTAAACGATTCTCAATTCAGAGTCTTTGAGGTGCAGGAGAGAGAGAAAAAAAAAAAAAAAAAATATATATATATATATATATATATATATATATATTATATACGTATATACATACATACATATACAGGGTGGGCCATTTATATGGACACGCCTTCATAAAATGGAAATGGTTGGTGATATTAACGTCCTGTTTGTGGCACATTAGTATATGTGAGGGGGCAAGCTTTTCAAGATGGGTGGTGACCATGGTGGCCATTTTGAAGTCGGCCATCTTTGATCGAACTTTTGTTTTTTCAATAGGAAGAGGGTCATGTAACACATCAAACTTATTGGTAATTTAACAAGAAAAACAATGGTGTGCTTGGTGTTAACCTAACTTTATTCTTACATGAGTTATTTACAAGTTTGTGACCACGGGCATTTAGGAACTGAAAAAAACAATCGAAATTCAAACATCTTTTTAACGATTCCAGAACCGGATGTTAGGAACCGGTTCCTATTTGGAACCGGTACTTGGTCCCCAACCCTAATTATATTGTTCACTGTATAACCTCACAGGAACATTTTTCTCCAATTATTCTCATTTTTCAGACTCAATTTGTCACAGATTGGTAGTCCTCTGCCCATTTTTACATCTGAGAGGCTCTGCCTCTCTAAAATGTTCATTTTGCACTCAGTCATATTACTGAGCTGTTGCCAATTAACTTGATTCATTGTTAAATATTACACCAGCTGTTTTTTATTTGTGCCAGTTACTTTTCAAGGCTTTTGTTGTTAGGTAATATTTCCAATGAAATTGTAAAATAATCTCAGTTTCAACACCTGATGTCGCTTATGTTCTATTAGGAATAAAATATGGTTTTATGAGATTTGCAAATCATTGCATTCTATTGTTATTTGCATTTTACACAGTGTCTCATCTTTCGTGGAACTGGGGTTGTAAATAATCTCTTTATGTGCTTGAAAGACATAAATCTCACTTGTAGAAATATAATCCTCAACAGCAACTGGAATAACTAGCTCAATTGTCAATAACATTGGAGTTCTGTCTGTTGTGTTGAGACTAAATATAAATTATTTACTGAGTCAGTTCTTTATGCTCTGTTAATCAATAAGCAAATTGAAACTGAAAGTGGAGGGTTCTATGTCCAAAATTAACCTGTTTGAGGGTGTGTCACAGTCGCTAAACATAAAAGAGGTTAGTGGTCTGTGGTCAATCGGTCAGTCATTTTCTGTACCTTCAGGATTGCAGGGACCTGGTTCTTATCTCCACTTATCTTAGCTCTAAACCTCCAAAGTTCATAGTTTTTATAATGTGCAAACAAAACAATTGATTTTAAGAAACTTAAAATTATCAACAATGTTAAAGTTATACCATCACTAGCTGCAATTATTTTTTTAAAACCAAGTGATTTAATTAATTTATGAGAAATTATTTTGAAATTTCAGCTAAAATAACAAATCAAACATTAATTCTTCTGTAGCTGGGAATAGGCCTTTCAAAACATTACTTGGGCATCGTTTGGATGAATGAGATTACTTTTTCTTCTTGTTTCATCATGACATCGACAGAATCAACAGATTGAAAAATGTTGGCATGAATGAAACATGTGAAAAAAGACTGGAAAACCTGAGAGACACAGACCATTAGATTCAATTAGAATTTCATTTCATACAAATTTCATGACTTTGTGGTTATTTCTGAAGTATTAACCTATAATATGAAACATTTTATACCAAAAAAAACACTAATTAACAGACCCTTCAATCTGTCAAAATTCAGCTGGTTTCATTAGGCTTCGGGCAGCAACTCATTAATATTGCATTGTTAGAGCAACAGACAAATGTTTGGACGCACCAAGAGGAGAAGGATCCAACAATGGCCGATAAGGACCCAGAGAGCTTTGATATAGAAAATATCAAGGAAGGATCATAAAAATATGCTTAAATAACTAACAGAACACACTCGCCATAAACAAGAATACTGTATAAACTTCAAATGACATCTTGTTATAAAAT
This sequence comes from Pachypanchax playfairii, assembly GCA_006937955.1. Taxonomy (NCBI): domain Eukaryota; kingdom Metazoa; phylum Chordata; class Actinopteri; order Cyprinodontiformes; family Aplocheilidae; genus Pachypanchax; species Pachypanchax playfairii. Next base: position 1,406,221 of record SSNP01000122.1, on the reverse strand, counting down.
AAAGTTGTCAATTCGCACTATGGTGGCATTTTTTGACAGGGCAGCATAAATCATCAGAACACCACTTCCAGTCGATTACTGGGGATAAGTACTGAGATTCTGTGTTTGATATTCTCTGTTAGGCACCAACATGGCCCACTGCCTTTACTAGGCAGCTTACATGCATGCATGGTGTGATTCAGGAGAGCCTTTGTATGCAACAGGCTTGTAACACTAATTACAGCTTCTGCGAGTCAACAGAAGGAAGATGTAGGTCATTAGTGAGTGGTATCTTTGATCCATTAATTAGGACAGAATGAGAAGAAAAGACAGTCGCTAGGTGACAGAAAATTGAGAGGTAAAAATTGGCAGGGTGTGTGAAAAGCACTGCCTGTGGCTTTGTGTGCACATGTGTATGTGACAGCAGACGGATGATGCTTAAAGGGATTTTTATTCCAAGAGCCTCTCACCCTGAAGCACGACAGCTCCAATGAGGTTAAGGGTTATTAATTGTTAGGTCTCAACAAATGTGCAAGAATTCTAAAAAAGGGAAAAAAAAAACACTTCAAGACATTTCACATCAACCACAAGCAACACTGTGTCAAAAGAAAGATTAAGTAACAGCCGAGCAATAACAAGAAACTGTGTGCTTCTAGGTAGACTGCTCTGAATCACAAGGTATCTGTTATTATACGGTGGGTAACCATAGTAACAGGAAAGTTTGAGGCTATGTCACATTTTAATTTCAAATTATGGTGCTACTCTAAACAAAAGTTGATAAGGTTAAAATAAATTAAAATAAATATTTTTTCTTAGAAAATGAAAACAGAAAAAAACAGCATAAAACTTCTCATATGAGCTTTTTGATCTTATCATGTTAGGTGGTTTCCTATATCAAAGCAACCACTAAAATAAGAGTTCAAATGACTTATTATGCTATTAAAGAAGATTAATCAAATGCAATCACCTAAAAAACATGATTATATTCAAGAAATCTTTTTTTTTAATTGGTGGTTTCCATGTTTTCAAGACTTTAATGAAAAAGATAAAAGCATGACTAAAACAACATTAAACGAGTTAAACAATGTTTTAAACTTGTTTTTAGCACACTTTAACTCACTCTTCGGGTGATTCAAGTGACATTAGTGTTCATTTTGGTCATCTTCAGAAGACCTGCTTGTACTTATGGAGTTTATAACAAAGTGCTCCATGTATGTGCTCACCAGCTGTCAGGGTTCCTCTGACATCTTCAGTATGTCCCTGAAGCAAGCCATCATTTCACCCTGCTTACAGTTCTCTACCATCCTCCCACTCCTTAAAAACTCATTCATCAATTGTCCTAATGACCACAGGCCAATTGGATTTGTGTCAGTTGTGATAGTGTTTTGAAAAACTGAGCGACTTCACTTCTTCTGCCTTTAACACCCACCAGTTGGGATTCACAATTGACGGGTAAACAGGATGTTATCATCATAGCTCTTCACAATGTGCTCAGCCACCTTGAACTTCCAGGAGGCGACATCAGTGTGTGTTTTATAAATCACAAACTGGCATTCAGTTCCATGTTTTGGAACATTACCCACCAGTCAAAAATGACATACTGATGACAAACTAGAAATGTATCAAATTTCTACCTTCTCACCTTTTTTTTGCATTTAGCTTAAGAACCTCTACATAAACTGCTACAGACTGTGAGAGGTGGTTCTACCCATCCTACTCCTGCACTTTGAAGGTCCTGTATCCTGCTATTTTACAGCGTTCAATGTCTACTATAGGCACATATATGATAAAATTAACCTTTGGTGTTATATAGTCCTAATCTAAATTATATTCTCGAGTTACTCTTTGACCAGGAAGTAAAACGCTCTGTGTTTCTCAGGGTCAATCTTAGCCAGCTGGCTGGTCGCCAGTTTTTGTCACTTTAAAAATGCTGTTCTGGGACGGAATAATTGTTTATAATAACTATTCCACGTCCAGACTTTCTGGTTCAGTAGCGAATCACATATGAGCCTGCAAGGCTGCCAAGTCTTCAACACAAGCAGCTGTAATTCCACAACGACCAGCAGCAAAAAGTCAAAGAAGCAGCCCTGAGGTAACTTATAGTAAACCTAAGAAACCACAACATAATTCCCCAAAATTGAACAAATACATGAGAAACAAAACAAGGGTCAATATAGGAACTGGCAACCCAGCAGAAAAATCGGGGAGGGAAGGGGGTGAGTGGCTGAGAGCGGACAGGTTTGTTTTTATACATGAATGATTTGACCACAAGGTCTAATTCTTACATATTGTACCTTTGATTATGTCTGCTGGACTATTTTTAAAGCTTTCATTCTTATTATTGTCAATTCAACACATGGGCAAAAGGTGGTCAAAGGACAGAAGTGGTCGTTCTTGTTTTTGAATGAAAATAAAACAACTTATATCACTGAAAACCAACATTTTAAATATAATTCTTGTAAACTGTAGGTACAATTTCTGTTAAAGAATTAACAACAAAGGTTAACTGTCATATAAAACAAACCACCCTGAATCTGACACAATTCGACACAATATGATACTAAAGCTTAAAAAACGTTATGCTTTAATCACACAAAACAAAAAAATTTAAATAATTCACAATTAACCAAATTTTAAATTTACCGAACCACAGCTGACTGTACCATCTCGCCATTTTCCCACAAGTAGGTTGTGATTAGGGATGTCCTGATCACGTTTTTTTTGCCCTCGAGTCCAAGTCTGAGTCATTTGATTTTGAGTATCTGCCGATATCGAGTCCCGATCCGATCTATAATACATTAAAAAAACAATAAAAAAGGAGCAAATAAACAGATCCAGGATGTTCTTTATTTTGTATTTAATTTGTCCTATTTTAATATTTAGCTGCAGGGACAGGACAGCCAGCAGTCCTGGGACCAGGACAGCTGAGTGCGGCCACTCCAGCACGTCCTTGTGGTTTCCCCTGGGCTTCCTCCCGGTGGGGAATCATGAAGTTGTTACTTGTGTGTAAAAACGAACATAACGAGAGTGCATTTCTGTACTGTGAGCACGCAAAAAGTCCGAACACACAAACCGGTGGACGGACAATACGTTATTAAATAAAACATTATGTAATTAAATAAGCAGATCAGAACGGCAGACACTGCAGAAAGAGTGACATGATCATGGGCTGTCTTCTGCATGCAGTAAGTGATCACCTCCACTCCATGAACGAGTTTAAGATAATATCATAGGGATTTAATATGACTATAAACTAACACCGGGACTCATGCTAACGTGGCCAGTGGAGCTAACGTGGCAACATTCTCAACACAACATCATCCACTGAGCCAATTAAAAAAGCTTACCTCAAAGAAAATATACGCATCGAGGCTTTTATAAGTCCTCATCTTCTCCACTGTTGTGTAGACATTCATGAATGTGATCGGATCTGGACATCCCTAGTTGTGATGTCATCAACGTGCTATATGCGTGATATTCCTTCCTTTGTTTACATAATGGTTGTTGTTTGTCCAAAAATGAAGCTTGTGTCATTTACTATGTGTAGCTAATCAGCAATAGCCAAGATTGAAAGGTGCTTATAGTGATAATTATAGCTATGTTAGATTTTAAATCTATATTTTGAAGATAAGTTTCAGTGGAAGGAACTTAGAGGAGCACAGAAGAAACCACTGGAGACACCGCTGCCAGATGTATGAGGACTAAAGAGAATGATAAATTGAGGTCAGTCACTATCCATGTTTATTTACATAAACACTAACACTGACCAAGCCGAGAACCGTTCATCCGATGACATCACAACAAAAACAACAACACAACTCGTGTTTTTATGATAAATTTAAAATATTAAAATTATGTGTATAAACACTCTTTTAGATCTGTTTTTGTAAGGTAAACAAAAAGGTCACAGGCCATCATTCAGCACTCGGGTTTTTGGTTTTTTAACACTTAAGCAGTTGATTTTTTTTTTTTTTTTGATAGTTTTAGCTAAACATTGCACAAAAAGTACAGAAATTTGTGTTTGATCGATTACTGGTTTTGCTGTCTGTGCCAGAGTGACCAAAACAACCACATCAGCTGACTTTCATCAAGTGCTAGTTAAAGCATGAGTTTCCATCCCACAGCTGTGTGTGACCAGCATGAGGAGGTGATGCTGATTGGTGTGACTGTGTTCCACAAACTACTAAGACAACTGTTTGTTCAATAAATTGATTGTTAAATCGCCTATTTGTTTTGTTTTTCAGACTTCAATCACTCAGTCCAACCAACAACAAAAAATAAAAGTCAATACCAGAATATGCTGTTTGGCATTGGCAGGGAAGATTTGGCAAGTTTTTTTAGGCAACATACTCAACTCTGCCGTTCAACCCACAATGTGGAGCCATTTAAAGAGAAATAAACAGGGTTTGGAAAGGTAAAAGATGTACTGTTACAACATGATAATATACCAACCTCAATTTTTTTGACTTTTTGTGCTACATTTGTAACTATTTGTAAAGGACGTTCGGATGATTAAAAGAATTGTTAGCTGGTATTCTTTTACAAGCAAATCCTTATAAATGGATGCACTGAATTTAAAGAATACATGATATTTGCCCTAAAAGTGTGTGTGTCTGAACTCACTGCTCTTTCACGCCAAACAGCATATTCTGGTATTGACTTTTATTTTTTGTTGTTGGTTGGATTGAGTGATTGAAGTCTGAAAAAGAAAACAAATAGGCGATTTAACAATCAATTTATTGGACAAACAGTTGTCTTAGTAGTAGGCTACAGAAGCCCAGTAAACTTCAGGGAAACAAAGCATAGGAAACTCTGCGTGGTCAGGTCAATCTGCAGCCGTTCAGTGTATGGGAATTATGTTCAACAGAAAATGTGGTGAGCGTGCCGTCTCAATGGCTCACTGACTATAAACCCTTGTCCTTGTGTCAAACGGAGCAGCAGATGCTCTTTCACGCTTCAGACCTTTGATGTCCCATGTGAACACACACAGAATAAAATGCACACATACCACATAAAATGAAACAAGGTAAATGGCAGATTTAAAAAAGGTCATCTTCTCTTAGAGCTAACCACAATTTCATCTGACGAACGTCACATATAGAACGGTTGCTAACATCAAGAACAGCTCTGCGCATAAACACAATATTCATCTCAATATTTATTTATTGAAACTCTCACACACAAATTAACTGAAACAGAATCGCTTCTCATGCACGAGTGGATTTCATGTGGCTGATTTGGTTCTTTGAAAAACTTTAGAAGTTCATGTAATTTGACTGCAAACCCTTTTTTCCTCAAAACAAGTTCCATCATTGCCCAACAAATATCTGAGGTATAATTATGAGACATAAATAATCATAATAAAAATATTTTGTCATATCAAAATGAAAAAGTAAGTCTGTGTTGAATCCCATCATCAATGCCCTTAAATCCAAGATTTGAGGTTTTCAATTATCTCTGCTGAGTGTGACAGGATCATAACCTCTAATTCAGTAAGGCTTATAATTATACAGTTAAAAATCCTCCACAGAGCTCTTAAAAACTCCCTCCAGATTAAAGAAATGGGCCCCGGGTCTTTGATTCAGTTGGGGGTGTGGAGAAGTGTTGATGATTCCAGACTTGCAAAAAAATATAAGCAGGGCAAATAGTTACATTTTCTTAGTTATTCTGGAAGAAATGAATTAATAAGTGAAGGAAGTAAAGCTCAAACTGTGTGAACTCCTTCTGGATGGACTGATGGATGGATTGTGATAAAAGTATAAAAATAGTAGAAACCAGTTTGCATGCATGGAAATGTACAGCTAGTGAAACCATTCTTTAGTTATGTAGGCCTTGTGTTGCTGGCGTGGTTCAGTAATTCCCTTGAATCCTTCAGCGCCCCTGCTAGGGGAACATATTCCAAATGCAAAAAAAATCCCAACTGTTTTTTTTTTCTGGCTAAGACTGAGTTATTTTAAAGCAAGAAAAAAAATCCCCAGACTCCATGTAACAGATGCAGTGGTTGGGTTTGCATCTCATAAAGCTACACTGAGCGACTTGGTGACTGAGAGGAGAGGAATAACCCTCAGGATCCTTGTTGGACTCACTAAGATTTATGGGTACCATATTTGTTGCTTACATAAGTATAACTGGTTTGTGTATGCGTCTTTCCTTCTACTAATATTCTACTTTTGCTTTTTTCTGTTCAGGATTGTGGGAGGATGAATCTTATCCTTGTGTCACAGAGCTAACAGAGTCTTAACCATGCAGACTTTTAATGACAACTTAAGTCAATTTGGAATTACTAATTATCCTAAAGAGGCGTGTCAGATGGAACTGGAACAACACACAAACACAAAGACACGGCAAGATCACTAAAGAGTTCAAATGCAGAACAAGAATCTCATCCCATGAGAAAATTAAGTGCTAATCAACTTTCTTTTTTAAAGAGGCCATTTCATACAAATTTCAGGACTTTGTGGTTATTTCTTAGGTATTGACCTGTAATATGAAACATTTTATATCTAAAAAACGTAAGGAAACACTGATTAACAGACCTTTCAATCTGTCTGCATTAAAATTCTGGTGGTTCCGACTCGTTCCGTGTCAGGCTTCAGCAGCTCGTTCATATTCATTATTCAAATTTGCTGGACTCTAACTGGCTAACAAACTAGCCTATGAGAGCAAAGAATACTGTTTCCTGCCCCGCTGCACATGGCAACATCAGACGTCGTGTCTTCCTGTTTGATACATCTTATGCTAACAGCTTTTAGCCAGCAGCATGCTAGGCGTGGTTTCAACTGCAGGAGCTGCCGAATACTAACGAATAAAGGAGTTGTGATGAAACAGATACAGGCCGTTCGGACTCGGGGGAACTCGGGTGTTATCACCACCTGTGTAGATTGAGAGATAAAAACTGAAAGAAAAGTTGTTGACCTGTTTTCACACCCACTATGAAGGTAAGAACACCTGTGGAGCTAAAATATTCAACAGAAACCTCAGAAAAACTGTTTTTAATAAAAGGGCTTCTTTAATCTATTCTCATTTTTTATTTTGGATATTGGCCAATTCTGTTTCTGTTGCAAAATTAGTTGTGTCTTTTAATTTATACATATTTATACAAATAACAATTAGAAAATGGACAGAAAAAGATGGAGAGAATGATTAGCATTTTTTCAGAAATACTAATAGTTGTTTTTCCTCCAGTTCTCAGTCTGCACAGAGGTTGCTCCTCCTCAGTGATGCAGTTTAAAGTGATTTAGGCCTTGTCCTGAGTGGCAAATTACCCTTTTACTTTTTGTTTCTAAAAAATAATCCCTAAAAACAACCCAAAACTCTGTAGTAACTACGCCAGACCTGGATGTGTTGCTGTAACGCTGCCATAAAACTGAAACAAATACAGGAAAGAAGGAGTCAGCATAAAGCTAATACAAGTGCAAACTGCAAACACAAGATGAGGATGAAGATGAGCTATCATTAAGTTGTAGGTGGGGATATGATATTATTGTTTTTGGCTGTTTATGTAAACAAGGGTGGAGTTTCAAAAAGTTGCCATTAGGAACCCTTTTTCAAAAATAACACTTCTGGACTCCTTACAACACTGTTCCTGTCTGAATGACACTTTAAGGGACTAAAGTTGCTGATCTGAAGTGCAAGAGGAACTCTGATAAAAAAAACCATCATCTCAGACACGTCATGCTAAAGCTGCTGCATTTAGTGTGAAAAATGCACAAAAAAATGATAGAAAATATTAGACATGCTGCCATAAAACATGATTTTAAAAAGGTACAAATTCCAACATAAATGTCATCGAACAAAGACTTCCAGAAAAACAGATTACTGAAAAATCATCTTTACATCTTTTTTTTGGGGGGAGGGGGGGGGGGGGTGCCTTAAGTGGAGTCCAAAATAAGGATTGAAAACACAAATCTTAACAGGAAATATTGAGTTTAGTAGCGTGTTGACATGAGTGAAGTGGAATTTACATATTTATTTTTCCTTGCTGTATTATAGAAGGCAGATCTGTGCACGTGTTTCTGTCTATAGGAACTGACAGCTATCAGCATCCAAGATTAAATGGACTTAAAAAAGTGGCTGCCTGTAGTATGTCCTTCACACATGTGAGGGAGACATAGTAAAATAAAAGACGGAGGACAGTGGACAGTGTGACGCGCATACTAATGAAAACCTTCATTAGCGGAACAGGAAAACACACACTGGACATGAACCCTTGACTTGTGTTAAACCAGTCTGGAATGTAGTGTTTCCTGTTTGTCATCATTCACTGATTCCTGTGTTGTGGAATTCTGCATTTAACCACAGGGTTTTTAAAGCAAAGAGAAAAACAAGTTTAGAATGAACGGACCCTGCATGCTGCTGCATCTGAATGAAAGCTGGACACACGACTCAAAACACTGAATAATAACCACGTCGGGTGTTTTTGCATGCATTATTCTTCTTCAAAGCAAAAGCAATAACCACGGAGACCATGATGTTCTGGAGCATCATCATAAACTTCTTCCTTTCGTCCAATCAAGCACATTGAGAGCTGTCAGAGAGCTCAGCAGCACAGGAGCCGGCCTGTGTGTGGGCAAAGAAGTGAGAAACATTTGTGTGTCTTTCCTCAAGTTAGTGTACTCCAGAGAAAGTGATTTGTCACCACCAACTGCTCATGGCTTTATAGCAATATTGCAATACGAACTGTATGAGGAAATTGGTCAACAGGCCTGCTTCCTGTCTCACTGAATCATTGCCAATTAGACACAAACACACATACATGCACACACAGATGATGGTATGTTCAAATCATGTATTTGCAGGCAGCAGCTTGAGATCAATCCAAGACCTCCCACATGCCCAGGGGCTAAAAACCATAAAAGGACAAAGTCATGGAGGGGGTGGGGTATTGATTAGATTGCTGTTGATGTGGCATTGAAGAAATGTTTTTTTGGAGCAACAACAACATGCAGGTCCAAGCAGTGAGAAATAGATAACACATTAACCTGTGAGCAACAGAAGGCAGAGAAGTCTCATCTGAACTGTGACAAGTGGTTTCACTTTGCTTGTTCTTCCTCTTCTTCTACAGCTGACCTACAGCTGAGAAGTGGAGATGCTTATTGCATTTTGGCTAAAATAAAACTTGCAAAACTACTTCAAAATCTTAGATTTTAATACACAATGTTAAATATCCTGGAAGAGGTTGAGCATGCATGACTGTACAGATCCACCTTCAGACATTGTCTGCTGTCTCTCATATGGCACAGAAAAATATGCCCCTAGTTTTGACATTTCCTGAACAGTAGCTGGCACGTGAGGTGAGATGAAGTGACTGATAATTCTGCTGTTTAGATCAGAGTCACAGTGGAACAACTGGAACAGTTCGTTCTCATGTTGCAGGTTGATTCTGTTCAGAGCTCAATGGGAGATAACTACAGTATTTAGGTTACATGACTCATTATAATGACTTTATCTTCTTTAAGGTGTGTTTTCCCTTTTGGTATGAGAAGAATCTTCCTGCCAAGGCACGTAGTGTTAGTGAATCATTAACTCCTTATTTGTAGTCGCTGTAACTGCAGAATGCTGATTAAATGTTTCGTGTGTTGTTGTTTTTTTTGTGTCTAACTGAAGTGATGACTTACCTTGATCAGACTGCTGCGTCGAGGGATTGGTTTGCGATCAGAATCCGAGCCCGTGTTCTCCCTCGTTGGGGACTCGCAGCTGGAATCGTTCTGGACCCTCCTGACGGTGTTTGACGTGCTGCAGTTACCGTTTGACACGGTGTCTCCTCGGTGCGTCTCCACGCTCGGTCTCCCGGCGGCTCCCCCGCACGCAGCTTTCCAGCCAGCAGCAACCGGTGGGCCCACTTCGCTCTTCTTCGCCCCGAATTCAGCCATGGAGAACACTTTGGGGTTTCGCCGGTTTTCATGAAAGCTCAGCGCAGCTCCGGGAGCAGCAGAGGCGTCGACGTACTAAAACGCAGGCGTGCCATCGTGTGAAGTAAACGATCTGCGACCGTGCGTCAAAAGCACAGGAAACTTCTCTCTCTCTCTTTCTCTTTCAGTCTCTGACACACACTAAGACACAAAGTGAACGGGGGAGGCAACAGGGGGTGGGGAGGGGAGACAACAGCTGGGTGACAGAGATGACCGACACACTTTTAGTTACACAGCTGGATGTGCGCCGCCTGCGTTCAGGGAATTTAACGCTCTGCTCGTCTTCCTCGTTGTAGACTTTAAAGAAGTGCACACCAGTCTCTCAGCTGTGTGAGGTAGGGTAACTCCCCCCCCCCCCCCCCCCCCCCCCCCC
>SSNP01000122.1:1385914-1395948 GCA_006937955.1 Pachypanchax playfairii | reverse complement strand
AACCCCCCCCCCCCCCCCACCACCACCACCCAGATACACCGGGTGTCTGAGAATCTATGAAGTCACCAACATGCTTGAGGCTGATGAGACACTGGATTCGCTTTTTTGGGGGGACAAAGACACAAAAATGGTAATATTAAAATAAAAGTACACCTGGTTCTCTTGACCTAATTACCAAAATGACTGATAGAGTCTGACTGCAGACTGACGAAATAAAAAACATTTAGTTTTTAAATGAAGCACATTTTTACAACTTGCAAAGTCCCAATTAAGCATTTTACCCTTCACAATAAGCTAATACAAAATAAGATGAAACTGGTACAATGTTTGTGACTGAGATTTATAATACTTACATCACTTAGACACTTAGCTACCAGCAGTGTATTGTTGAGAAAATGTAACCGATAAGTTCCTGATGAGAGTCAAAACTACAGTCATAGGTTCACCTCCAGGACCAATATGAGGGATTTACTGACTGTGAAATGAATCAGGATCACCCCCTGATGTCACATGGTTGTGTTTAATGGAATTAGAGAAAATCTACTTCCTGCACATTTTGGTTGTTTCACTGCTCCAACATACCTGATTCAGTGGTTGGATTATCTCATCATCTCATCCTCAGGCTCTGCCTTTGATTCAGACTGAGTGTGTTGGAGCAGAGAACTATCTAAAACATGCAGGATTGTGGCTGCCGAACACCCTATCTGGACCCCACCGGTTTAAATAAATCCTCAGTGTGAAGCTAAAGAAAAAGCTGACAGAGACAGAGACTAGATAAGCAGAAAGCAAACTGTTGGAGTTAAGCAGGATCAGGACAACTAAAATCTTGTAATCATATTTTACACCAAGGGAACAAGATAAAATCTGATTTATAGCAGATAACACAAATCAGATCAGACGGTCTTCTTTCACAGGAATTCAGTAATCCAAGAAAAGAGATGAATGCTGAGTTTGACCAAGTCTCATCAAAGCTCCTGACACTGGTTACCTAAACACCAGAGCAGGTTGAGGAGAAACAGCCAGTTCATTTATCTTAACAACTGCAGTGATACTGCCAAATACTAGTTGCATGTCTAACATCAGTGTGAACTGCAGTCTTTATAGAACTACCTATGTCACTGTGACTATACCAGTCAAGATATTTACAAAAAATCCTAATTTAATCTCATTTTGTGGTCAGAGCTATAAACATTTAAAGATAGATCACCATTAAAAAAAAACTTAATATATAAGATTTGAGTTTTTTTAAGCAACTGCAAACCAAGAAAAATTTTTTTGGATCAGGTTGGTTCTTGATTTGATCCTGAAAACACACAAGGATTAACTAAGCATAGCTGTTAGCATGACCTACATCAGACTAACTGCACAGAATACATTTCTATAACAACTTCACTGCTAATAAAGGATAGATTAAACCAAGATAACCAGATAATCCTGGTTTAATCCCAAAACTGGGTGTGTAACAGGATGCAAGACTAATAGAAATAAACCAAACAAAGGATGAAGGAAATGGAACAAAATAAAAATAGTCATGAGATTATTAAAATCCAAAGCAATGAACCATAAAAGATGATTAACAAAAGCCCCATCATGTAATGTAATATAATGTAATATTTTTACTGATGCTACGATTATAACTCTACTCTGTATGAGGCCTAGATTGTATATAACTGGACATGAGAATGTACAAGGTATATGAAGCTGAAACAGGATGAGCACCCCCTACTGGCTGAGTGCAGTATATGTTTTAACCGCATCTGATCCTTGTAAATTGAACAATTTCCTGTCTAAAAGATAAAAACATCTGTCAAATATTTTCCCCAGGGATTTACTTCTATTAATTATTCTATTACTTGACTGTATTTAAGATAATATTCTATTCTCTGATTTTTTTTAACAAAATGGTAGAATTGAGGTAGAATTTCTGAATCGCAGTAAAGACTGAGTAAAGTTGCTATATTCTCTGCACAGAGCTGCAATCAGTACAATTATTTTATTTCTCACACCAGCTTTGTCAGGTGCATTTTATAAGGTATAGCTTTAAAATCTCTTTTTTTTTTGTATCTCATGATCTACAGTGGGTAAAGCAGAAACCACTGAATTCAGATGTTAAACTGTTATTGAAAGAATGTTGAACTACAGAGAAAAAACAACTGGTATTTACAAAGCACTTACCTGCATGTTGATCTGAAACTCTGGTTGAGTTCTTGTTAGTTTTAAGGCCTAAACTGGACAAAAACATTTTAACCCCAATATGATCAATATGTTGTTTTGTAATTACTTAAAGACTATCTCAGTTTAAAAACATTGATATTCAACGTAGTGAATTCCAGTTTAAAACCGGCTTGTCTTTACTGCCATCTAGTGTTAGACTTGAGTAATTGCATCTGATGAGATAATAACGGGTATATTATTATTATGACTTGATATAAATACATTATTTAAGTGTTGTGGTTATTTATAGAATATGTTATCTAGTAGCAAATCCTAAACAATATGCCCCACTTCCAAAGAACCTAAACATTTTCATTTCTGCTACATCTAGCTGTGTCTCTTGTCCCTTCCTCAGTGGAAACGTCTCCAAATCAGACATCACTGGTGTCACCACTGTCACGTACATCTTTCCTTTCATTCTTGCTGATACTCTTTTGTCACACATCACTCCTGACACTTTCCTCCACCCATTCTAACCTGCTTGTCGTTTCTTGACTTCCTCTCTTTGCTCTGGACTGTTAAACCTTCTCTCCTTATAATCCTACTGGATATAGTTAGAAGTGTACTATACAGCAGCAAGATTGTACATCTTACTTTAGTTTAATTATCCAAAAATGTCTCAAGTAAAAAATAATAATTAAAGCAGAAACTTTTTGGCTTTGACAGAAAAAGGAATCAAGTCTTTTTCAAGTTTTGCAAAAAATATGTATTTCTTTGGCATCAACAGAAGTTGTGCAGAGTAAAAGCTGCTCAAAAACTAAATTGGCTGATTTTTTAGTCATCCAACTGGCAAAAACAGGCCACGCCGCAGTTAATCCAGTGTTTCTGCGGCTTGTCAGAGGCAGCTCGATGGACAGCATGTAGTTGGTAGAATGCCCAGTGGTGGTCAACGTACCTCAACGGGCGCTGGTTTTGTAAACTGGACAAACATAAAGACCCTCATGTTGAAACGCTTCCATTTCTCCTGGTTTGAGCTTGATGATGGGTAAAGTGTCAAACAGGATCTTTGGGAAAGACTCTCCGATGACCATGTTGTCCCTGTCCCAGCGTGCCCCTTCCATGAAGAGACCCCTGACATGCGCGCCATCCTCAGGCTTTACCTCCATGTAGCTCTCCTCTCTAGTTACCTGAAATTCAATTAAAGGTATGAATGTAAATATCCATAAATAATTTTAACTGTATGCAACATAAAGATTTAGGAACCAAATACATACTTGAACTTTTAGATTGTTAATACTGAAAACAAGCTGTACATGTAGTTGTTGAACTCTTCAGTGTGTTGGACATTCACTCAGCAGTCACATTCCAAATTTTCTGAAGGTCTATGTGACCCTAAGCTATCATAAATCTTACTTGGAGGAACTGTAGCCTGTTTAATAGATCAGTCACGTAGCTTCCTAGCAGTTTGAAGGGTATGACTTAGCCGCCCACATTGCGGGCACCTTGCCCACCAGCATGCTGTTAAAGACGTTCTCAAGCTCAGAGGACATAATGATCTGTCCCTTCAAAGCCTTGCAGATGTTTATCAAGCTCAGACGCACAACTTCTGTAAGTCTAATGAAAAAAGATAAGCAGGGTCAGGGATTAATTGGACAATGATTTCATGATTCAGCTGTACAGCAACTGACGTTTTGAAGTGGATGACTTCCTGTCTCGGCACAGTATTCATAGACTCTTCGTAAAGGACTGGATATTTATCCATCACCATTTGGATGTCAAAGTCTGCAGGCAGCTTGGACAAAATGTCCTCTGTAAGTTCTTCTACTACTTCCTACAACACAAACAGACAACAAAATGTGGCTGGACTCACTCCATGACTTTTCCCATTTAGAATTATTGCAGATTTTTTTTTACAATATATTGACCTCTTTAATGACTAATCTTCCAGTTCCTCTCACAAACAAACCTCCCTAATTACAACTAAATATATATATTTTTAATTGAATCGAATGAATGAGCAGCAAGGTAAGAAATATTAGAATCAATAGAATTAGATAATATGAGTTGAATCTGGACAAAAATAATCTGAGGTTTATTTTTATTTTTTTAGTCAGATAACTGACCCATTTATTTATATGGAGGGGCTAGAACTTAAAACCTACTGCTGTCAACCACTATGAGATGCTTGTTTTGGTTTCAACTACCATGTTATATTCCTGTTTTAATTTTACATATACACGGTCTAGAATTTAAACACATACTGCAAGTCATTTTCATTATTATATACCAAAAATATAAAGAGATAACTGGAATTATTTAGACATTCGTCAGTGCAAACCTGAGGAGACTCGGGCCCACCTGACTGCCTGGGCAGCGTCAGCATGTTTATGGTGAGTGTGTCCTGTTAATTAGAGAACGTTCATGTTTTTAAGAGCAGGCTCAAGACCTACCTTTTTAGCCAAGCTTTTAACTAAGTATTATTTATTAATACACGTTTTAACTGATTAGCATATTTTACCTGATTTAATTTTTAGTTTAGCTTTTAACTGTTTATTTATTAATCTGCTTTGCATTTTTATCTTGATTCTATTTTATCATTGTTTTACACTCATTGTTTTATACTTTATACACTTTATATTTTACAAATTTTACATTTTAACTTATTTTTTGCCAGTGTTTCCTCTCCGGGACCCCTCTGCGTCAGGGGCAGTGGTTGGCTGTGGCTGCCTGGGTGCCCCCCAGGTAGTGCTTGGGTGGAGGTGGGGGTACCAGCCCTCCCTCCTCTGGGCGCACGGGGTCGGTGCCTTGGAAGCTGCTGCTGATCTACTGCTACCGATGCAGATGGCTCCCATGATGGCATTTCCTGGCTCATCTGTGCTCAGCCCACTGTTTCTGTAGCTTTTAAGTGTGTGTGTGTGTGTGTGTGTGTGTGTGTGTGTGTGTGTGTGTGTGTGTGGTCGATGGGTTGGGTTGGGACGGGGGTTTATTTTATTTTATTTGTGGTTTTTTAAAGGGGGGGTCATTTTAAATCTGTAAAACACTTTGATAAACTGTGTTTGAAAAGCGCTTCATAAATAAAGTTTGTTGTTGTTGTTTTTGTTATTTAAGCATATTTTTATGATCCTTCCCTAATATTTTCTATATAAAAGCCCTCTGGGTCATTGTCGGCCGTTTTTGGGTCCTTCTCCTCTGGGTGTGTCCAAACATTTGTCTGTTGCTCTGACAATGCAAAGAAATTAAAAATAACATATTTATTGTTCCTGTGCTGGGAGAATTTCTTTGATAGGTAAAATGTGCTCATGTGCAGAAGGAATCTGTATCACATCTCAACAGGTAGCATATTTCTGCAGAACACCGGTTCAAACAATGGCTGTCTGAGACACGGCTGCGGAAAAGTTATTCAGTACTGCTTTAAAAGTCCAAAACAAAATACCTGGAAAATGAAAATAATTCTTGTGTATTTAAACAGGAAATCAACAAAGAGCAAATTTTGCTTGACAGGGAGCAGAGTCAGTTTCCAATTCTCCAAACCCTTATAGCTGATAAACAACCATATGAGCAGCTGTGGAACACAGCGTTGAACTTTGAGACCATGTCAGATATGGCGTTAGAATTGTGTCAAAAGTACTGAGAGCAGTTTATTAAACTCTGCACAGATATTATCTACTCGCACGAGCAGATTCTGTCCTCACGTGAGTAAATTCAATTCTCAAACAGATACAAGATTCATGTGATCACAGGATGATGATTTATTTTCAGCTCAGGCACCTGCTCATTTGTCGGCATTAGAGTGAGGTGTTTATCGTCTCTCTGATCACTGTGACTATTTCCTGTTCGATTCTATATTATTTCGGACATGTTAGTTATTAAATATTTCTTTAATAAAGTAAAAAAAACAACGTGTTTTTGGATCGCAATGAATATCTTTTAAAGAGCGCATTAAGAGCCCCTCAGCTGTCTGTCCCTGCAGTCTGTGACATTAAACCTGTAAATCATTTTCTTCCTGCTTTTGTAGGCTAAAGAAACAAATTAGGAAAAATATCGGACGGATTTAAAAAATTACTAAGTCCCCATTATATTACATTGACATGGAGATCCTGCATTAATAAACATTATTATTTTACTGTCTAAATTTTACTGTGTATAGGGTTGTTTCAAGTATATATATACATATATTTATCTATCTATCTATCTATCTATCTATCTATCTATCTATCTATCTATCTATCTATCTATCTATCTATCTATCTATCTATCTATCTATCTATCTATCTATCTATCTATCTATCTATCTATCTATCTATCTATCTATCTATCTATCTATCTATCTATCTATCTATCTATCTATCACTACTACTACTGTCATTTAGCAGACGCTTTTATCCAAAGCGACTTACATTGAGAGAACATACAAGCAAGAATTCAAAGAGAAGGAAAAAAAATATAAGGAGGCGGACTGTTTGGAGTCCAGTTTAATTCCGACGCTGATACATCAAGTGTATCAAAATTTTTTTCTTTTTATAGTGAGAGATAAATTCTCAAATCGCTATCATAAATCATAAATTAATCCTACATTAAGACTGAAAGTGTTCTTTAAAGAGGTGAGTCTTAAGTCTGCTCTTAAAAGTAGCTGCCGACTCTGAGGATCGGACCGAGTTTGGTAGGTCATTCCACCATCGGGGGACAACAGAGGAGAAGAGTTTGGAACATGATCTCATGCCACATTGTGGTGGAAGCGCTAGGCGTCTTTCAGCGGCTGAGCGTAGCTGACGCGTGGGAATCTATCTATCTATCTATCTATCTATCTATCTATCTATCTATCTATCTATCTATCTATCTATCTATCTATCTATCTATCTATCTATCTATCTATCTATCTATCTACTGTTTTTCATTTAGCAGACGCTTTTATCCAAAGCGACTTACATTGAGAGAACATACAAGCAAGAATTCAAAGAGAAGGAAAAAAAATATAAGGAGGCGGACTGTTTGGAGTCCAGTTTAATTCCGACGCTGATACATCAAGTGTATCAAAATTTTTTTCTTTTTATAGTGAGAGATAAATTCTCAAATCGCTATCATAAATCATAAATTAATCCTACATTAAGACTGAAAGTGTTCTTTAAAGAGGTGAGTCTTAAGTCTGCTCTTAAAAGTAGCTGCCGACTCTGAGGATCGGACCGAGTTTGGTAGGTCATTCCACCATCGGGGGACAACAGAGGAGAAGAGTTTGGAACATGATCTCATGCCACATTGTGGTGGAAGCGCTAGGCGTCTTTCAGCGGCTGAGCGTAGCTGACGCGTGGGAATCTATCAATCTATCTATCTATCTATCTATCTATCTATCTATCTATCTATCTATCTATCTATCTATCTATCTATCTATCTGTCTGTCTGTCTGTCTGTCTGTCTGTCTGTCTGTCTGTCTGTCTGTCTGTCTGTCTGTCTGTCTGTCTGTCTGTCTGTCTGTCTGTCTGTCTGTCTATCTATCTATCGCCAGTTCATGACAAAGTAATTTCAAGGCACTTCACAGAAAAATCTACCAATAACACATTTTCCATCTAAGGAACCAGCCGATTGGGCTGAATTGTTATTTCAGCACAATCCCCCATCCTGAGCAAGCACGATTGGTGACAGTGGAAAAGAACGACTCCCTTTTAACAGGAAGAAACCTCTAGCAGAACCCGGCTCAGGATGGGCGGCCTTCTGCCTTAGCCGACTGGGGTTTGAGATGACAGGAAACAGACACAGACAAACACCGATGGATTTTGGCCAGTCGTCATGTCTATAGAAAGATAAACAGAGAAACAGTTAATGGCAGCAGTAAGAATCAAAAGCAATAACAATTCGATGGCTCTAGTGGGAATATTTCATTGTTTGTTTATGTGAGATACACCCTCCTCAGAGGCAGCCAGAGTAAAGAAAGACAGCAGAGTGAAAAAATGTGGTCAGTATGTCCTCCGGCAGTCTAAACCTATAGCAGCATAACTAAAGGGAAAGCTCAGGAGAACCCAAGCTAACCCTGACTATAGGATTGTGTAAAAAGGAAAGTTTTAAGTCTATTCTTAAAACTACACAAGGTGTCTGCCTCACTCATAAAAAGTGGAAGCTGGTTCCACAGGAGAGGAGCCTGATAACTAAAAGCTCTTCCTCCCATTCTACTTTTAGAAATTCTAGGAACTACAAGCAGACCTGCAGTCTGAGAGCGAAGTGCTCTGTTAGGAGCATATGGAACAATAAGATCTTTAATATAAGCTGGAGCTTGGTCGTTCAAGGCCTTATACGTCAAAAGTAAAACCTTAAACTTTATTCTAGACCTTACAGGGAGCCAATGAAGTGATGCTAAAACAGGAGTAATATGGTCTCTCCTTCTAACTCTCATCAGAACTCTGGCAGCAGTATTTTGGATCAGCTGGAGGCCTTTAACAGCACTATTAGAACATCCTGATAATAAAGAATTACAGTAATCAAGTCTAGAAGTAATAAATGCATGAACTAAAGTTTCTGCATCTCTTTGATTCAAAATGCTCCGAATTTTAGCAACATTACGCAGGTGGAAGTAGGCCGTCCTGGTAACATGTTTTATATGAGAACTAAAGGACATGTCCTGGTCAAAGATAACACCCAGGTTCTTTACCTTCTTGTTGGAGGCCAAATTAATGCCATCCAACGTTGATGACTGACTACACAACTTGTTCCTAAGATTCTCAGGCCCAAAAGTCACAACCTCTGTCTTGTCTGAATTCAAAAGCAAAAAATTAAGCATCATCCAACATTTTACATCATTAAGACAAGCTTGTAATCTCTGCAGCTGGTTGGTCTCATCAGGCTTCATTGATAGATATAACTGAGTATCATCTGCATAAAAATGGAATTTTATACCATGTTGTCTAATAATTTAACCAAGCGGTAACATATATATATAGTAAAGAGGATTGGTCCAAGCACTGAACCCTGTGGAACTCCATGACTGACTCTGGTATATGAAGAAGATTCATTGTTTACATGAACAAACTGGAATCTTTCAGTTAAATATGATTCAAACCAGTTTAATGCAGTTCCCTGAATCCCAATATCATATTCAAGCCTCTTTAATAGGATCTTATGATCTATAGTATCAAACGCAGCACTGAGATCTAACAGGACAAGTACAGACACAAGTCCACTGTCTGAGGCCATGAGAATATCATTAGAAACTTTCACCAGTGCTGTTTCAGTGCTATGATGAGCTCTAAATCCTGACTGGAACTTTTCAAAAAGATTATTACTGTGTAGATGATCACATAACTGGTTTGCAACTATCTTTTCTAGAATTTTTGAGATGAAGGGTAAATTGGATATAGGTCGACAATTACCTGGAGATCCTGGATCAAGATCAGGTTTCTTAAGTAAAGGTCTAATAACAGCAACCTTAAAGGCCTTAGGCACATATCCATTCATTAAAGGCAAATTGATCATGTCCAATATCCATGTGTTAATCAATGGGAAAACCTCTTTAAAGAGTTTGGCTGGAACAGGATCCAACATACATGTAGATGGTTTAGAAGAAGTTATAATTTGTGTTAACTCATTAAGATCAGCTGGACAGAAACTGTCTAAACATGATTCAGATTCTAAAGCTGCTTCACTGGACAACGAACCAGAGACAACAGTGGGAAGGACATAATAGATTTTTTCTCTGATTGAATCTATTTTATTAGTAAAGAATTCCATGAAGGCATCACTACTGAGGGTTACAGGGATACACGGTTCAACAGAAGTTGGGTTTTTTATTAATCTTGCTACAGTACTAAACAGAAACCTAGGATTGTTCTTGTTCTCCTCTATGAGGGATGAGTAATACTCAGTTCTAACCCTGCGAAGGACTCTTTTGTATATGA
>SSNP01000122.1:1360118-1385838 GCA_006937955.1 Pachypanchax playfairii | reverse complement strand
TGTTTACATTCTGAGAGAAACCAACTGAATCCAAAAGATCATTAAAAGCTATATTCAAACTATCACTTTCAACATCAACATGAATATTGAAATCTCCCACTATAATGACTTTATCAGATTTCAATAATAGTTCTGATAAAAAGACTGAAAATTCAGACAAGAACTCAGAATAAGCACCTGGTGGACGATATACAACAACAAGTAAAATAGGTTCCTCTGATTTCCAATTTGGGTGAGAAATACTGAGGGTCATAAATTCAAAAGAATTATAACTAGTAACTGGTCTAGAGCTAATCAATAGACCTGACTGGAAAATAGCTGCTACTCCTCCTCCTCGACCTGTTGCTCGAGGAACATGAAGATTAAGGTAGTTAGAAGGAGTTGATTCATTAATACTAACATGATCCTCCTGCTGCAGCCAGGTTTCCGTAAGACAAAATAGATCAATATGATGATCAATCATCAGATCATTAACTAACAGAGATTTAGATGAAAGAGATCTAACATTCAGTAAACCACATCTAATGGTTTTATTTACAGGTTTTATATTAGTAACTGTGTTTATTTTAATCTGATTTTTATTATTTATTTTTCTAGAACTGAATATTTGTTTATTTAATTTGAACCTGTCATGTTTTGAGGTTAGTTGCGAACTCTGATGTAGACCCAGAACTTCAGACACACACACAGGAGTCTTAGGATCAGAGTAACAGTGTTTAATATTTACAGTGGTGGTGGTGTTTCCAGTAGAGGGTGATGGTGGTACAGGTAATCCAAAACGAGAGTTTGTTTCCAGGAGTCCAGATGAAGCAGGGGTGACAGCAATGTTGTGTTCCAGACCAGGACAGGTGCAGGAGATCCAGAGGGGAACAGAGACAGACCAGGATCAGGAACAGGGAGACAGTCGTGCCGGACCACGACCGAACCAAGAGCCCTCCGGACGGCGCGGCAGATGGCCAGCGCAAGTGGAGGCGCTCAGGACCAGGACCAGGACTAGGAGGAACGGGAAGGAAAGGAACAGGTAAGTCTCAAACCCTAGTAGCTGTGCTCAGTCGTGTACTAATGCAGGCCACACGTTACCACAGTAAAAGCTGTAACAAACTGGTGTCTGTCTCCAGTTCCTCCTCTGCTTAAATACCCAGCCACAGAGGGCTGGGTAACGAGCCGCACCTGGAGCCACTGATCACCTGCTGCCACGCCCTGTAATGAGAGGTTCGTGCATCCAGAAACCAACACCACACACCAACAGCTGAGAACCTGACAGAACCGTGGTTAAGCAGACACCGTCTCTATAGGAAAGTGGGAGGGTAATGTCAGAGAAGCTGCAGAGAGGTGTGTAAGACTACAACTCTGCTTCCTGGACTGGACCCTGGATTGTCACGGAAAAGTGACAAAATTCAGCCATATTTCTAGAAAGGAGAGCTGCACCATCCAAAGTAGGATGGATGCCGTCTCTCCGAATCAGTCCAGGTTTTCCCCAAAACGTCTGCCAATTATCGATAAAGCCCATGTTGTTATCGGGACACCACCTAGACAACCAGCGACAAAATGAAGACATACGACTAAACATGTCATTGTTTCACAGATTAGGGAGGGGACCAGAGAAGATTACGGAGTCCGATATTGTTTTTGCAAAGTTACACACCGAAGCAACATTAATCTTAGTGACCTCCGATTGGCGTAAAAAGTCAAAAGACCAAGCTTACAGCTTGGCTGTCAAATGCGTTGCGTGTACCTTGCCAAACAGTTAATCAAGTAATTTGAAATATAAAAAACTAAAAAGTACATTTACTGAAAAAGTACACAGTAAAAGTAGTTCATACTTTGGTACTAGGTAGTACTAGAGGTACTTAGTAAGGGTGTATAGATGGTCTAGTGTCCTTTTTTGAAAATACCCTTTTATCTTATGTCAAACACAGCACTTTGGACTTTTTGGACATTTTGAAGTACAATTACTGAAAAAGTACACAGTAAAAGTAGTTCATACTTTGGGATCAAGTAGTACTAGAGGTACTTAGTAAGTGTGTATAGATGTCCTTGTGTCCTTTTTCAAAAATACCATTTTATCCTATGTCAAACACAGCACTTTGGACTTTTTGGATGTATTTTGAAGTTCAATTATTGAAAAAGTACACAGTAAAAGTAGTTCATACTTTGGGTCCAAGTAGTACTAGAGGTACCTAGTAAGAGTGTATAGATGTCCTTGTGTTCTTTTTCAAAAATACCATTTTATCCTATGTCAAACACAGCACTTTTGACTATTTGTGGGTACTTTGAAGTACAATTACTGAAAAAGTACACAGTAAAAGTGGTTCATACTTTGGTACCAAGTAGTACTAGAGGTACTTAGTAAGGGTGTATAGATGGTGTAGTGTCCTATGTTGAAAATACCATTTTATCCTATGTCAAACACAGCACATTTGACTTTTTGGACTACTTTGAAGTACTATTACTCCCAAACTAGTACTTTATACTTATGAAAATACAACCTGTACTTACTAATTTATCTACAGGTTGCAGTGTCATTTAAAAAAATTATATATTGTATCGATATTTCAATAATTTATGTCAACAATTGTTTCTATTTTTGATTAAACATTGCATAAATAGTTAACTGTCTTTAATGTGTTGCTATTTTGCTCAATAATGGTGCGTTCACACCGGCCACTTTGTCAACATCAAGCAACGCTGATAACGCTCCAAATTTGACGTGAAATTTGAAGCTCATAAAACGCCTGCCAGTCAGAGCGCATAGGCGTTAAAGCTCGTAAAGCCTGACCGAAAAAGAGCGCAAAGGCGGGGCTTCCTTTGTTATCGGATGTTCGGAGCTATGGCGGATCATATTGAGACAGGTGCTTGGATTTATTTACTTCATAGATCTAGACAACGTCGACATCGGGTGCATCAGCGCCGTTTGTGGATACACCCCATTCTTCAGATGCGTTCTAAGTTTGGTGAGTTTAACCATTTGCTCCAGGAGCTACGTTTGGATGAGGTTCGCTTCCAGCGCTACTTCCGTCTGTCCCACTCCCAGTTTGATGACCTCCTGGGCCGCATCGGTGCTCAAATCACCCACCAGGACACCAACTACAGGCGCTCTATTCCTCCCTAAGAGCGCCTGTCCATCTGTCTACGGTAATGTTATGTATGATTTTTGAAATCAGCGTTTTCTAGACTATTTCACATAACATTATTCACTACGATGAGATGGTCTGATTGGTTGACATGCCGCTTCAAGAGCGTTATGAACGTCAAAAGTTCAGCTAGCTGAACTTTGAGCTAGAAAAGCTTGAAAAGTTGCCGCTCATAATGCTCACAAAGCGCCGCAGAGCCGTTGACGTCTGTCTGACGCCCGTCCACCATAGACTTTAAACTTGCCGCTTATGAAGTTGATGGTTGGGCCGGTGTGAACGCACCGTGCAAGGTAGCAGCTCTGTCTCATCTCGATGTCACCCCATTCTCTGATGTGTTACCGTAAAGTACCACATAAAAGCGAACTCCAAATATAGCTGCGGCTCACTTGACCGCGGACAAACGAACGAAGGCTGGCTTGACCGCAGTTCTGGTGGCTACAGAGCAACCAAACATGCTGGAACGTTTGCTGGAGTGGAAGGGATACCTGGATGGGATTCAGAAAGGCCTCAACACCTACCTGGAGAAGAAGAGGCTGTTTTTGCCCAGGTTCTCTTTTCACTTTGTTTGATAGGAAAAAAGTTGAGGGAAAACTGTTTGGAAAAAAAATATATCTTAAATGTATAAGCTCGATTTCTCTTCTGTTTTTAGAATGTGATGACGTGTGATAAGGGGCTCTGGTGATTTAGAAGACTTTTAATGAGATTTTGTTTTTTAATTTCCTCTGTTTTCAGAATCTTCTTTCTGTCAAATGATGAGCTGCTGGAGATTCTATCACAGACCAAAGACCCTCTGTGTGTCCAACCCCACCCGAAGAAGTGCTTTGAGGGCATTTCAAAACTTGAGTTCACCAAGGACTTGGAGATTACTGGCATGATCAGCTCTGAAAAGGAAATGGTACCTTTCACAGAGAAGATTTATCCAGCTCAGGCAAAGGTACACATCCTTTTTTAACTTGTATCTGTTTGTTAGTGTTTCTCTGGACAGATTAACTTATGTGCTGTTACCATTTTAGGGGATGGTGGAAAAGTGGCTGCTGCAGGTGGAGAGCATGATGCTAAAAAGTGTTCAACATGTCATTCATCAAGGAGTGACTGAGTATGCAGAGGTATTCTGAAATTTGACATTATTGGATAGTTTTCTTGTAAATATAGGTAGGTCTTGGCTAATATCAAAATGTCACTTGGATTTTGGTTACTTTTAGCCCATTACAATTTATTATCTGAAACAAAACAAAGCTGAACTGTAAAGGGAAGGCTGATATATAAAAATTTGACCAAACCTTAATCAACATTTGTATTTTTACGTAGCTGTGTGAAAACCGGAGCTCCCGGACAAAAAAACACACATGCATGGAGAGAACATACAAACTCCATGAAGAATGATCTCAGCTGGTCCCTTTGACCCCCAATTTGCTGATTTAAGCAGTCATGAATATTTTTTTTTTCTGTGTGAAAACCGTAGCTCCCGGAGAAAAAACACAGATGCATGGAAAGAACTTACAAACTCTATGAAGAATGATCTCAGCTGGTCCCTTTAACCCCCCAATTTGCTGATTTAAGCAGTGATTTTTTTTTTTTTTCTGTGTGAAAACCGGAGCTCCCGGAGAAAAAACACAGATGCATGGAAAGAACTTACAAACTCCATGAAGAATGGTCTCAGCTGTTGCTCGGTGATGGTGATGATGATGTGACTAGCACCGTTTTGCTTTAGGTGGTAATGGTGTAGTAACCCTCATCTTAGACTCCTCTCCCACTGTGCTAGTCTTTTGCCTCCCTAAAGTTGAGCTCATGGGGTGACGGCTCACAAGTGGAAAGGCTTTCAGAGGTTGTTTTATGGATGGTGTTGTTTTGGGTGTTGATTGTAAAGGTGCAAGGTCTGATTTAATCCTTGACGCTTTTCCCACTGTGTTTACACTTTTAACCTCACTAACTACACTTGATGGATATGGAGTCATGGGTGGTGAGGGTTAATGTGGGGATGTTGTGACTGGCACCTGTTTTGTTACAGGTGGTAACGATGTACTGACCGGCATCTTAAGGTGCATTCACACCGGCCCAACCATCAACTTCATAAGCGGCAAGTTTATATGTAAAGTCTATGGTGGACGGGCGTCAGACAGACGTCAACGGCTCTGCGTCGCTTTGTGAGCATTATGAGCGGCAACTTTTCAAGCTTTTCTAGCGTTTCAGGCGTTGACGCTTGAAAAGCTAGAAAAGGTCAAAGTTCAGCTAGCTGAACTTTTGACGCTCTTAACGCTCTTGAAGCGGCATGTCAACCAATCAGAGCGTCTCATCGTAGTGACGTAAGACGTCACAGCACGTAGTCGGGAAGAAGCGGGATCAACCAAAATGGAAAACGTAGCTCCTGGAGCAAATGGTTAAACTCACCAAACTCAGAACGCATTTGAAGAATGGGGTGTATCCACAAACGGCGCTGATGCACCCGACGTCGACGTTGTCTAGATCTATGAAGTAAATAAATCCAAGCCACTGTCTCAATATGATCCGCCATAGCTCCGAACATCCGATAACAAAGGAAGCCCCGCCTTCGTGCTCTTTTTCGGTCAGGCTTTACGAGCTTTAACGCCTATGCGCTCTGACTGGCAGGCGTTATGAGCTTCAACTTCAAACGTCAAATTTGGAGCATTATCAGCGTTGCTTGACGTTGACAAAGTGGCCGGTGTGAATGCACCTTTAGACTCCTCTCCCATTGTATTAGCCTTTTGCCTCCCTAAAGTTGAGCTCATGGGGAGTGGACTCACAAGTGGAAGGGATGTCAGTGGTAGTTTTATGACTGGAATTGTTTTTGGTGGTGGTGGTAATGGTACAAAAGTTGGCATCTCTCCCACTTTGTGTACCCTTCTAACCTTACTAACTTGGTTTGATGGACATTGAGTCATGGGTGGTGAGGGTTTAAATGGGGATGATGTTACTGGCATCTTTTTTGCTTTTTTGATATTGGTGGTAGGGATGAGCGAGTACACCATTATCTGTATCTGTTTACCCATCTATATTATCTGTATCCATAATCGTACTCGTAGAGGGCGGGGACTAAACCGGAAATGGGCGTGGTTTGTCAGAAAATGGGCAGGACTTAAATTCGTACATTATTTAAGTCTGTGTGTGACTGGCCAATCACAGAGCATGAAGAGTGAAGACAGTAGTTGTTGCTACCCAATAAGGATTCTTTTAGCATGGATACGAATAATCCTAAAAAAAACTCGTGTAGTGCTCGGACTTGGCAAAAATGCATTATCCGTAACAAGTACTCTTTTGAAACGACTATCCGGCTCATCCCTAATTGGTGGTAACGTTGTAGTAACCCTCGACTCCTCTCCCACTGTATTAGTCTTTTGCCTCCCTAAAGTTGAGCTCGTGGGGAGGGGGCTCACAAGTGGAAAGGTTTTCGTTGGCTGTTTTCTGAGTGGCTCTGTTTTGGGTGATAATGGTGGTAAAGGTGGAATCTTAGACTCTTTTCCACTGTGCTTACCCTTCTAAAATTACTAACTGGGTTAGATGGATGTGAAGTCATGGGTGGTGAGGGACTAAGTGGAGATGTTGTGATTGGCACAGTTTTGCTAATAGGTGGTAATGGTGCAATGTTTGATCTATTCTTAAACTCCTTTTCCACTGTGTTTATCCTCCTAATTGAGCTCATGGGACGTGAAGTCTCAGGTGGAATTGGTTTCAGTGGTTTCTGTTTAATCTGCACATTTTTTGGTGGTGTTATGTCATCTTTTACCTGCTGTTTTAGAAATGATGGTAATTGTAGTTGCTTGGTTATGTTTGGCTTTTTTGCTGGTGAACCTTGTGGATTATCAGATCTATCTGAGTCTTTATTGGTACACTGTTGTTTCTGTGTTTTCTCACAAACTGGTGAACTCTGTGACTCATCAGATCTATCTGAGTCTTCATTGGTATGTTGTTGTTTCTGTTTTTTCTCGCCATTTTTAGATGCTAAAGATATTAACACATTTCCAAGTTCTATGGCAAGGTTCAACTCCAAAGATTCAATTTCATCTAAATGTTTACGACACAATTCAATGTATTTCTTGTTCAAAATGTTATCAGAAGCATTCTCTAACAAGGGTGTGCCTTTTCCTTCAAGGAGCTTGTTCAACTTTTTTAGTGCTGCTGAAAAGTTAGGCTGTCTCTCATCTAAGTTCAATTGTTTTTCAGATTTTTCTGACAGTTGACTTTCCTCTTGTGATCCATCATTTTCTTCTTTGAGTCTATCACATTCCTTCATTGGTTCATCACGACCACATGCATTTTTACCAAAAACACCTATACAATAACCAGTGTTTGCCCACAGTTTAATATTGCAATCAAACCCTGCAGTAAGTATTTTCTCTCTAGCAAACAAAACCCTGAACAACTTGCAAGAAGTAGCTTGCCAAGATGACAAGAGTGGTGGTGGGTGCAGAGACACAGGACATCCTTGTACTATTTCAACTGGCCCATCATTTAGTTTTGTTTTAAAGCCATAATTCTGAATATCCCATAAACAAACTCTTCCAGTGTTATCACCTGTCAGTAAAACTGTCTCTGTTTCATCAAGTGACATGGAGGTAATAGTTGCATCATCACCCTCCACTGACTTAAACTTATCAGTCCTCCTTTAAGTTGAAGAGACACAGCGTAGATGTAGCTGTCTTCTGCGATCAACAATGTGGCTGTGTTATGTGTGTTCTCTCTTGTCTTCAAAGTCACTGTGATAAGCTCCTCCTTTTTGTCCTCTGTAGGCTTGTTCAGAAGGGTTTCAAACCTTCATGTAAATAGTATGTTCTTGAGAAAACATCAGAGTATAGATGTTTTTTTTCCAGCCGTTTCAAAACATGATCTGCTAAGTTTACTTTGGGGCATTTTCTGATATTCATGTAGCGCTCAAGCTGTGTTTGCATCCCAGCACAAAACACAGCCTTTGCTGGATATAGCAATAAGTTTTTCCGTGTGAACTTCAAGGGATGCAACTTCCGCTAAAAGAGGATTCTCCAAATGACTTATGGGTGATTCTGTGAATTCGGTGCACTTTATGTCCCTCCAGGTTTACCTCAAAGATTTTCATATAAAATAAACCACAAAGTGGATTTTAAAACAAGAAATGAAAAGATCCATTTGTCTTAAGTTAATAACACACAAACATATCTTAAGAATTTTTCTTTTTAAATTTTATGGGGTTTTTTTAAGATTAGAGGTCTGCCAAATGAGCATGTCCCCGCAGGCCAAAGTTAATTTTTCATTGATTGTAAAACAAATAAAACTAGCTACTAACCACATTTTTTTTCAGCTAATTTATTTATTTATCTGTTTATTTTAATCTAAATAAAAGAAATATGAGAAAAATAAATAATATATTGAAAAAAAATCACTACTTAATCATGTCCTCCAGTTTTTGTTCAACCCCGTAACAGCTGACCAATACTTCCCTTTTAAAGATAACGGTTCAGTCCAACTTCAACCACACCCAGGAAGTGACATCATTCAAGTCTTTTCCCTCTCAAACTCTGAGGAAAGGTATGTGTGAGTTTCCTTTCTCCCCTACATTTAACCGTTTTTATCATTAAACTGACACCGTCAAGCTCAACCTTTCAACACTGTTACATGTAAAAAGGATATTTAATACTGTTTGTGGAAAATCAAACAATTATGTATAAAAAATCTATATATTTTTTGTTTTCCACATGCTATATGCTGCTCCATACAGCTAGATAATGCAGACTTATTGCTACTATTAGCTATATTCTTCAACCCTGTAACGTTCAACCCCGTAACAGAAAAGACAGTTATGGGGTTGAATTAGTGTTACGGAGTTGAAGGTTGAACCATTTTTAAGCCAGTGAGCCCCTTTTCCCCAAATGTTATTTCATGTTCATTATTTTCATATATCTGATGGCTAAGTCAAATACAGAGAGGCAAAGAGAATACAGGACGAGAAGAAATGCAGATCCACAGAGAAGAGAAGAATACCTCAAGAAAGAGCTGCTCTTTAATGAACAAATGTGAAGGTCTATTTTCTCATCTGAGGATGTTATAACCAGGGGTGCACATAAGTGGTCCGCAGGTCCGCACACACTGTCAAAATATAAAATGCGCACCAGATAAAAAGTTGTAACACGCGTTTGCGTACTTAACATTGGTTTGGCTGAGCTGCGTGAATTTTTAGGTTAATCAGAGGCGGTTCATTGTCAAATAAATGAAGAATCCCGTTGACTTCTTTTGTTTGACTGATATGTTTCTCAGCCAGAGCGCCGAAGTTCCAGCTGATCAGCTGATGCTGCGTCTCTCTCTGTCTCTGTGTATCAGTTTGCCAGTGTGATGGATTTTCAGTCAGTCAGATCAGTGCAGCTG
Organism: Pachypanchax playfairii; assembly: GCA_006937955.1. Lineage (NCBI taxonomy): Eukaryota > Metazoa > Chordata > Actinopteri > Cyprinodontiformes > Aplocheilidae > Pachypanchax > Pachypanchax playfairii. Next base: position 1,376,353 of record SSNP01000122.1, on the reverse strand, counting down.
ACTGCAGGATTCTGCATCGCGTCAAAACTGAAAAAATTCACTGAATAAGACAAATAGACCATCGTGGCACAGACGTGTATAACTACCTTTTTGTGCTATAAAATACAGAAAACCACCTGTTTTAATCAACAGTATCAGCGTATTTGTCTTTGATCCGCGCCATTTTGAATGCGCGCAAAGCCCTATGGGATATGCAGTCAATGCCCCATAACTGTCCAGTGTATCTTTTTATCTGACTGCATCACATTACAAACATCCTCATCATTTCAAAACAAAAAACATTTACAGTAAATGACAGAAGCCCCAACAGCTGACTAATAAATTTCAACACCAAACTGTTAAATGTAGATTAAAATGAACAATCAAACCTGTAAACAATCCAACCTGAACTCTGAAGGTTTTTTTTTACCAGTATTTTTATATTTTACTGGTTTCTCTTGATTTTTTCAACAATTAAAGGATTTTTATTGAAACAAATATAGAGCCAGGTAAAGTAAACAGGCCGAATTTGAAGCTTGATGAAACCAAAAACAAAGCAGAGGAGCTCGGAAGAGACACAGCGAGACACATTTAAAAATGTGAGGACCAAGCAACAACCCTAGGTTCTCTTCTGAGAACCAGGACAAAAATATTATGTGCACCCCTGCTTATAGTAGATCAGATGAGAAACTAGACCATCCACATTTGTTCATCAAAGTTCAGAGTTTAGTGAACTCGGTATGCGATTTATGTTCATGTTTATTGTTAACAGTGCAGCTGTATTGAGACAAACTCAACCGTTAAGAAAGAGATTTTGCACACAGCATTCAGCCAATGTTTTTCATTATTTCTTAGGACAGACTTGTTCACCTAATGTAAATGTGATTATTTTAAAACAATATTGAATTTTGCACAACTGTTTATGTTCTCTTGTTTGTTAAATCAATTTCAATTTGATTAAATGTTTTGATTCTTTCAACCCTGTTATACTGTGATCCACTCTGTTACATGTGTTCAACCCTGTTACATGATACATTTTCATACTTTTTATGATAACAATAACAAATATTAGATAAATTCTAGTTTAACTGTATGCAAAGTTTAGAGGAGAAGTAGAAAATATATGAAAACCTAATCTAATAGTTATGTTAAAGTATATTTTCATGATTAATAAAGACTGCAAGTACGTTAAGTGGCCATATCCTATCTGAATGTCAAACTTTTATTGTTTAGAATCACTTAAAATAATCTTAAATTATTTTTTTTCACAAAAGGGACACATGATTATCAAAGCACTGGAAGAATTTGCTCCAATATGTTTTAGGATTATACTCATACATTAACTCAATTGTCCCGTTAAGGGGTTGAATCTAAAACAAAAAATGTGACAAATAAATTCGAAACAATGCTTGGGATTACATGATGAAGGTGGAAAAATATATTTTCCCAGATATCAAGATATTCCTCAGTCAGATGCAATTATCAGAAACTGAATTTTTGGTGTTATATTTTTCAGTAGTCACAGTATCCAAAGTGCACCGAATTCAGAGAATCACCCTTATATCAGACCCTTCAAAATCCATATATACAATTTTGTTGGATTGTTTTGGAGTGAAAAATAATCATTATAGCATACAATGGCTGTCACTTTACCTGGGATTTTCACAGAGATGTGATTAAGCTCTTTCCCGATGTTAAAGTTCCACAGTATTATTTTTCCATGTTGAGAACCTGTGATCAGTCTGCGATTTGGTCCATCTAGTGCAATCACAGTGTCCTCCACAGACATTTCTGGACATACCTTAAACTGCAGGACAATCTTTCCTGTAGAAAAATCTCACATTATTACAACACCATCCTGGCAAACAGACATAGCCTGATTGTAAATGTTGTGGTACAGTATGCTGCACAGAGGCATATTGTGGGAGGTCAAGGACTTTTGAAAAACCTCAGTTCCTCTTCCAAAATATTTTACTACATCTGAATTAGCCAAATATAACTGGTTGTTGTTCTCGCTGAGGCACACAGAAGTGATTGGGTATTGTGTTGCATCGACATAAAGGGTCTGACAACAGGTCCAATCATTTTCAATCCAAATACATATATTTCTGTCAACAGATATGCTGAGAAACACTCTATCCACAGAATTGTAGAGAACATGGGAGATGTCCATTTTATGTCCTTGCAGCTTGTGTTTACTTGATGTGGTTCTGTGGGGATACCATACCTGCAGATTGCCAAGTTTTCCTCCAGTCACCAGATGTTTGCTCCAAGGCGAATACTTCACACAGGTGAAGAAACCATCAGGTCCAGTGGTCTTAAAAACTTTCTGACACCAAATTGCTGGGTTTCACTCACGTGACTCGGAAGCCGCGTGAAACTCAAATGGGGGTCAGGAACTGTTTCACTTGGCCACAACAACACAGCGCGATGTCGGAAAGCGACTATAGTAAGGCTTTAAATGGACTAGCACAGAGGCGATATCGCGAAAAAATATATCTTCATTTAGGTTATGACCCATATAGTTTAAAAAAATTGGACTTTAAAGACATCTGGAAATGTAAATCTGGATCTATCTGGAGGATTTACCCTGTATTGAAGCTATCGAAACCCTTCAAAAGCCTGGAAGTTTGGGTCAACGATTTAGGATCCAGAGAAGCTTTAAATGGCTGTCGTCTTGTTTTTGCACGGGTAAGTTGTGAGTTGTGCTACTTTTAATTCGTGATAATAATACTATTGCTAATGCTAATAACGGGTGTGTTTATGTGCTAGGATCTACATGTAAATACTTTATTATGCCTTTTTAAATCCAAATTTCTATTAGATTTGTTTGATTTTAAGTAATTTCTCTATATATATTTCTATAATGTAGGTCAACCATTCACAGAGATCCACAGAACCCCCCATTAAAACAGTTTGTGGCCAGAGAAAAACTTGTTTACCTGCCATCTTTGTAGATGTGTTTCTAAGTAAATGTTCACTAAAACACTAGAACATTTATTAAACACTTTCCTTTGTGATCGCTGCAAACTCTAGCATTGTCCGCCTCTTGTTTTTAACCAGAGATAAGTGATCCATTTCTGCCGTCTTCTTTTGGTAAGTTTTTTAAAATTAAGACCTTTGTGGCACACGACTTTCGAGACATGTAAAAAACGTTTGTCTTTCTCTCGATTAGAGTGGTTGCAACAACCGTAGACCTCACAGATTTTGGGCATTTTTAAGCCGAATCAACAGAGTTCAGCAGGGTTCTGTGCAGCGGCGGTTACTTCCTGACCCCCATCTGCATTTGGAATCAACCCAGCAATTGAATATTGTGCAGTTTTGATGTCACAACTTAAACGAGTCAGAACCATGGCCATCGATGATGCCCCGCACATTGTAAAAGATTCCAACGATGGAATGTATTTCACTTGTGTGCACTTGTCTTCAGACATTGGAATTTTGAAACTGATAAAATTCTTGTTATCGTTCTTTAACAGGGATGAAATAGTTACAGTTGAATAGTGCTGTAAAGAGATCTGATCAAAGTGCTGGCGATTTAAAATACCATTTTCAAATACATTGAAGGAGATAAATACATATGCAGAACCTGTTGAATCTCCCAACAAAAGAACAGCTTTGTCGTCGGAGCAGTGATAATCCATGGTTGTGATTTTTTGCCCCTTTAAGCAGTATTTAATTTTCAGAAACTTGGGGCGTGCTGTAACATCATAGAATAAAACTTCCCTATCAGCATTGGAGATGGCCAGTTCTTCGAGTTCTTTGATGTAAATCATGTCATAAACAACCATTTTCTTTTCATTATGAAAAGCAGGAACTTTAACTTCTTTCCTGTGAAGAGGATGAATGTGGCCTGTGTGCAAGTCATCATTCAAAATACTAAGTTTACCATCTAAAGTGAGGGTGAAATACGCACTCTCTATGTAAGGCATGGTCTGAATGTATTTGCTTTTGTCCACAGTTGTAGAGTTAGTCAAATGTAAGGGACAGCTAATCATTGGGGGAAAAGGTGTTTTTGAGAAATCAATTTTATTCATATTTTAATGAATCAGATAATCCAACAGTTCTGCTAAATCTACTGTTCCCACACAGTTGGTGTCAATCTTCATGTGCAGAATATGTATGTTTTCTGACTGAATTCTGCTGTCTATCTTCTGGATTACCTCAGAAAATTCGTCCATTGCTGGGTTTCACATCACGTCACCAAATGCAGATGGGGGTCTGGAAGTAACTGCCGTTGCACAGAACCCTGGTGAACTCTGCTGATTCGGCTTAAAAATGCCCTAAATTTGTGCGGTCTACAGTTGTTGCAACCGCTCTAATCGGGAGAAAGACAAACATTTTTTCGTGTCTCGAAAGTCATGTGCCACAAAGGTCTTAATTTTAAAAAACTTACCGAAAGAAGACGGCAGAAATGGATCACTTATCTCTTGTCTGGCCATTTACTGAGGTCAGACACACCTGGATTTATCAGTTCATCCAGTAATGAAAGACAAGACTCACAAGAACTGGCTGAAGTTCAGAAAGTAGTGGAGCTGTGCATAAAGCCCATTTAAAAACATTTTGTGGACACTCTGTACAACTGGAACAATGAACTTGCATATTTGTAAGACTGTTGTTAAAAAAAAAAAAAAAAAAAAAGAGAGACCTCCACAACAGTTCACAATTCATATTCATGAAATAACAAAATATGCTCCCTGCTCCTATATTCCAGGCCATGCAGATGCTGGATGCCAGACTGAGTTAACAATTGATGACACCGAGAAAATGGAGAATGTCCTGAGACAGAACATAACAGAGCTTGGAGATATTCGGACCAAGGCACTAGACACACAGTTCAAACAGGAGTCTTTTGAAAAAAATGAAGATAAAACAAAATTCTTTACAGGACTTCCCAACTTTTTAGTTTTAATTCAGATTTTTGAGTTGTGTGAGCCCTACATTCCCTTTGGCCCTACATCAGTGCTCTCCAAATTTGAACAGTTAATTTTAGTTTTAATGAGGCTGAGATTAAATCTCCCACTGAAAGACTTAGCTTTCAGATTCAAGATTTCCCTGTCCACTGCTTCTAGGGTTTGGCATAAATTAATTAACATATTATATGAGAGACTTGAATTCCAAATCGAGTGGCCAGAGCGACATGTACTTCAAGCTACAATGCCAATGGGATTCAGAAAGGCATTTGGAAGTAAAGTTGCTGTGATTATTGACTGTTTTGAGGTTTTTATTGAGAGGCCATCTAATTTACTAGCTCAAGCACAAACATGTCCAACTACAAACATCACCATACTGTTAAATTTTTGATTGGTATTGCACCCCAAGGCTATGTCACTTACATATCTTGTGCCTGGGGAGGGAGAGTCAGTGATAAACAGATCACAATAGAGAGTGGCCTCTTAAAAAATCTGTTACCTGGAGATATTGTCCTGGCAGACCGCGGGTTCAATATAGGTGATAATGTGGGATTTTACTGTGCTTCACTACAGATCCCTGCATTCACCAAAGGGAAAAAACAGCTGTCACCGTATGAGGTGGCAGAAACTAGGAAAATAGCTAATTTTGTGTATTCATGTTGAGAGAGTCATAGGTTTAGTAAGAAGAAAATATCAGATTCTGCAAAGCAGGGCTATGCCCATAGAACACATGGCAACAAAGCCAGGAGAGGCACTGGCATAGATTGACAAGATTGGGGTTATTTGCTGTGTCTTGTCTAATCTTTCTGAGTCTGTTGTGCCACTGGAGTAAGGAGGAGAAGTGGGGTGTTGGTACTTACACATGTTGGTTTCCAATACCTGATACCTGCTGCATGGCTCTGATAATGGGTAGGAGGACAGGGTGAAGTAGTAGTAGTATGAGAGTCCTGACACACATCAGTTTGTAAATATGTTTTCAAATGTAATTTTTTCCACTCAAACAATTGTACTGTCAATATGTATCACATACTGTTAAATGAATTCAAATTTATTATTGCACACCTTATTCTTTGTTCTTAAAACCATTTTCTGGAAAATCTAATCTTCTGAATAAATAAAACACCATTTATTATTCTGTAAATGAATATTGTAAATAAAACAGAATTCTGTAAAAGAATCTTGTAATATTAAACACCATGTATTATTCTGTAAATGAATCTTGTCAATAAAACACCAAGTGTTATTAGTCTTCTCAATGTCATTTATTCTTCCAAACTGTATTGTTCTTAACAATAACAAATTATACAACGGCCAAAACACGACCACACTCAGGCCACAAAAGTGTTCTAAAATGAATCTTAAATAAACCTCAAAGCTCAGTCACGTGTACCTGGACCTATAGTCATGAAAAAGTGTGTGCACTCCATGTGCAATTTTCTGCTTTGCTGCATTAATTAGTCACAAAATGTGGTCTGATCTCCCTGTAACTCACCAATATGACTATACAACATGAGATACAATTTATTTTGTGTTAACAAATTCAGAACATAATTAGTTATACTGGTGAGTTACTGTACAGGAAGATCAGATCAAATTTAATGACCAATAAATGCAACAAAGCATTTAATTCAAAGTGGCGCATGTTCTAAATCCAGACCCCTTACATGACATTACACATGCAAGTTTGTAACTTGCTGTCCCAGTATCTCTGGAAGTACACATTTTCTAAAAAAGCACTCAACTTTAGGAATCACATCATCCCAAAATTCTATATCCGGCAAAATCCTTTCAACAAAAATGTCATTCCGGTTCCACACAACAAAGTCACAGTATTCAGCATCTACAATGTTAAGCTGTGCCTGAACTTCGTAGTAGTAGTCATGATTTCTGTCCAGCATGACCTTATCCCCATCACTGGTGAGGCAGAAGCCCTTCTCCCCTGCACATAAGCGCAGATTGGCCTCATCTTGTTGAGAGTGTGGGCACTAAAATCACAGTGATAAGGACAGTAGATTAGCACCGTCCCAAAAATCTAACACTACTGTAGTTAGTGTTGTAGTACTTTAGGACTCAGACTTAAACTTAAGAGTCCACTCAGGCTGGAAATGTATGAACTTAACAACAGAGACTAACGTTACCTGAATCTCGCAGATGCCAGTTCCGTGACAGTCACAAGTGACAATCCCATCAGGGAAGGAACCCATGTGTGGCCACTTGGGGTTCAGCCAGAGACCACTGTCCATACATGAGAAGCCTGCATGCTCCTGACCCATCAGCTTTTCGTATGCTCCTCTGGCTTCTGCTTCATGTTTGCATCCATATCTGTAAACAGTGTACATGCAAACATAAAAAAGAAATTATTACATAGTGTTAGATGTGTAAAGTGATTTAGTGATTTATTGTATAGTTTGTCATAACCCTTACCCCCCATACTTATTTGTATGCCTGTATTATCCTACCTATATAACCCTATAACTAATGCTGACCCTTCAGGACTCTTTATGCCATGAATTAACTATGAAAACAGTAAAAAGTTGGTCTAACTGAAGAAGACCTACAATAGATGGCAGTATGGATCACAGCTTTATAGTTGTGGAATGGACTCTCCTCCCACTTTATAGAACATGTTTTAGTTGTAGCTCTTAATTTGTACAGCAAATCTTACCTCTGTCTCACCCTAAATCAAGCCCTAAATACCTTGTAGCTGCTGTGGTGAACTTATATGCTTCTGGGTAGCATATGGCCTTGATCAAGCTCTTGGATGGTTGCTGGGGGTTGGTGTTGATAATTTTCTTCAGCTTAGAGGCAGTTATGCGTCCAGCTCTTTGTCTAAACCAAACCCTGCTTGCACTCTGACTTCGAGTTTCCCTCTCAACTGCCTGGACCTGGGACAGAGTGAGTGTTTCAAGCTGGAAATCCTGGCAGAGTTCTTCAAGTTCTTTGGGGGGTAGCTGTAAAGTCTCTGGTGTCCTATATTCAAGAACAGTTTTAGGAAGCATAGCAGATTTAGGAATGAATTCTTTGTGGTAGGGCTCCCTAGCCATCAGTGCTGCACTCCTTGGACAGTTTTTGCTTAGAGTCTCAAAAAACCTAGAGTATGTTTCTGACCCTCTCTCCACTTTTGGACACGGAGTTGATTTCCCAACCTTTTTGTCAGTTGTCCTCCCATTAATGGACTCATCAAGTTTTTGTTTCTTGGATTTTGCAGAGGAGAAGTCAATCAGCGCTACCGGACCAGCAGGAATCTGAAAATAAGTTAACCATCAAAGAAGATTATTTAAGTTCACATTTCTGTGGCCCTTAACATATGGATGCAGTATAATTCTGTTGTTTATCTGATAGCTGTGAGAAAACAGGTAAGGGTATCCTCAAAGGATTGAGATATAAAACCGTGTATGTGGATCTTTGTGGTTTTATTTTCCTCTTTAGCCAATAACCCAACTTAGACAACATATTTGTCTAAATAAACATCCAACCAAGTCAAATCAATAAAAACAGAAAAAATAATTAAATAACAGTTTTAAAAAAAACAATAATATTAATGTCAATACATTAAAGCTGGAGTGCGTAACTTCTGTCGCCCCCTAGCGGAATTTTTGCGTCATTACAACAATAAAGCTGGCGCTTCCATATGACGTAAGCCCAGCTGCCACCGCTTTATCTCTGCCGTTGTTATTCCAACCGGTATCTGTCTTAATCAAGCTTCAAATTCAGTCTGATTACTTTACCTGGCTCTATATTTGTTTCAATAAATATCATTTCATTGTTGAAAAAATCAAGAGAAACCAGTAAAATATAAAAATACTGGTAAAAAAACCTTCAGAGTTCAGGTTGGATTGTTTACAGGTTTGATTGTTCACTTTAATCTACATTTAACAGTTTGGTGTTGAAATTTATTAGTCAGCTGTTGGGGCCATAATGATCTATTTGTCTTATTCAGTGAATTTTTTCAGTTTTGACACGATGCAGAATCCTGCAATCAGCTACACTGATCTGACTGACTGAAAAACCGTTACACTGGCAAACTGACAGACACAAACTGACAGACACAAACTGACACAGATAGAGACAGAATCAGCTGATCAGCTGGAACTTCAGCGCTCTGGGTTTCATCTGGTGCGCATTTTATATTTTGACAGTGTGTGCGGACCTGCGGACCACTTATGCACCCCTGAACATCAGCCAGATCTCTTCTCTCCACCGAGGAAAAGCGACGCCGATACAAATTCGCGTTTGCCTTCTCCTTCGGTCACTTTCCTTCTTAGCCAATAGTCCCTCTGCCGAACGTCCAGGAATTATTTTTTTTTTTCATGGTAGGATCCACTTCCCGATAAGTGTCTCTCGGCTGTTTATTTGGATTCTCCGCCATGTCGACCTTCACGTTCTGCCGGCTGCTACGAGACACTGCGTTCTATTTCTTATTATTTTTCTTGTTGTGACATAAAAGACGTAATTTCATGTGCGACAGCGCGGGAATGTCGCAGTCGACACGCAAAGTAAAAATGATATGTATTGAAAAATACCGTGAGATGTTTGAGGAGCCGATCGGCTTAATCTGCATTGTGTCATCTCCTCTGATAGTGGCTTGGCTGAAACGGACATTCACGGACATGTAAAAGTTACGCACTCCAGCTTTAATGTATTGTTTAATGCATTGACATTAAAGCTGGAGTTGGTAATGTTCGAGAGCTAGCAAGATTTAAAACTAGCAGCTCCTCTAAACCCCTCCCCCTTCCCACCGTGGACTTGCTTCAAGCCGCGCCCCCCCCCCCAAACTTGGAACTCGCATCGGCCGGCAGAGCTCAGCAGGGTACTCAGCTTTACCAATGTTGACTCTCGTTTGTCCTCTCGTTTTATCCAGAGCTTTTCTCGTAGCAGCTTTTTCTGCCTCTGACTTTCTTTTTTTTTGGCCATCCGGTGCGGATGACCGTGGTTGGTCAGAGTTATTGTAGGCTTGCAAGTCTCAGAGAGGTCTGATTTATTTCGCTCCTTTTTATGAATACACAATGCATTGACTAGTCTCAGTATGGAAGGACCTTTTCACCCAGTATTAAAAAAAGTGTTTCTGAACAGGATTACCAATTATAACTTTAATGGTGGTAAAGAAGTTGGCTGCTGACTGGGCAAACCTGGTTCGACTCCCCATCATGGCACCCAGGCTGACCACTGTGGGCCCCTGAGCAAGGCCCTTAACCCCTACCAAATGCTCCCTGGACGTTGGTACAGCAGCTAGCTCTCTGTCCGGGTTGTTCTGTTTTTTTATAATTATTATTATTATCATCATCATTAATAATAATAATAATAATAATAATAATAATACAAACAAACCAATCAACAACAACAAAAATTCCACACCCTTCCACCGAACTGCAAACAGACATCTAGTACAAAAGCTTAGTTAGCTGCAACAGTGACATGTACAGTTCTGGCACTAAACGAAAAAGCAAAAAGAGTCCACAGCCATCCTCTTTTCACTGATGAGGAGGGCATTAGTTTTCTTCCGCTTACCCCATGCTTTTGTCAGGAATTCAGCCATCACAAAAGTGCGATTAAAAATAATTTCTAGGAGGTCACCATCCTCTAAGCTAACAAAATCTAAAATCAGGAGCACTGATTTTTTTCAAGCAGCTTATCATGATAAAATGATGATGGTAAAACAACTTGTCAGGACAAAATTCACTCACTCTCCACTTGATTTAAATGTAGGCAAAGTCTAGCAATCTACTACTCAACTAAATAATGTACCCTGAATAACTAATCGGAGCAATGACATAACCAAAGAGGGACAGTATACACATTAATTTTGTAATATCATAATCACATTTGGTTTGTTGTCTTGGTGTCACCCTACCTTTTTTACATGTGATGGCATTAACCACTTGCATTGCTCTGATGTGCAGGAGGCTGTGTCTCGCATCTTCTCAATGGAAAAAAGAACTGCCCCTACATGAGAACAGGATTCTGACAGACTGCGAATAGAACAGAATATAATTCTCAAATGCATCTACGCCAGATGCAAATTTAAAGTCTGATTTTTTTAAACTATACGGGTCATAACCTAAATGAAGATTTATTTTTTTCGCGATATCGCGTCTGTGCTAGTCCATTTAAAGCCTTACTATAGTTGCTTTCCGACATCGCGCTGTGTTGTTGTGGCCAAGTGAAACACTTCTTGACCCCCATTTAAGGTTTCGCGCGGCTTCCGAGTCACGTGAGTGAAACCCAGCAATATCCAGGCCTCTGCTTTTATCCACATCTGCCTCTTTGAATAATCTGACAATTTCAGGCATTTTGTCAGCGGTAGAAATGCCACATATGTCAACTGATTTGGTTTGTTTTTCCAACAAATCCTTGTCGTTTTCACTTGAATCAAACATGTTCAAGCCGGAATGCAAGTTATCAGATGTGTTGTAACTGGTAGAATGAGACATATTTTAGGATGTTTTTAGAGAATAATTCTCAGCTGTTTTTGGAGTTCAAAGAAGATTTGTTTCCTATGGGTGAAGTAGTAAATTAAGAATTTACCTTAGAAGAAATCGGAAAACACCTTCTGTCAGAAATGATTAATGGGTGTCATGATTTATGACCCTCTCAAAAAAGTGGGCGTGACCGGAACAATGACGCACGATGACGCGTCATGCGTGATGACATCATACGCACGTGTGTGTTCGAGTCACGTGGGTTTTTGATCACGTGATTATGGGCTCACGTGGTGGATGACGTGGTATATGTGGAGGGGTATGTGCTTTTTTTGTGACATGCGCAATGGATTTTATTACCGGTGCTTTTGTGACATGCTTCAGCTTTTAGGAATACTAAGTTCTCTAAGGGTACGTGGTTTCCACAAGCGCTGTTTTGTTCAGCTGTAGGAATGGTTAAAAAACGGTCTAAATTAAGTAAATTTCAAAAAAGAAAATTGGTAATTTCAAAAAAGTAATAAATAAAAAACACTTTGTGTGTTTTTGCCATCTCGCTACAGAAAAAATAACACCGGAATCAAGCTCTAAAAGAAAAAAAATAGGTGTTTTTATAGACAGCTTCTTACTACCCACCTCTATTTCTTGAGAGAAAAAAAAATCCATCACCAGCAAAACACCAAGCGCGTGAACAGAAAATGCACACGTGAACGGAACGGCTTCTCCAGTGTAACACAGTGAAACACGACGCGCACACGCGCGTGCATGAACGGAGTGGTTTTACGGAGTGGTTCTAAATGCTTTTCTGCCCATAATAGTCTAGAAAAAGAATTAGGTTAAAACAAAAAACACTTTTTTTCTGGTCATGACTGCCTTCCTGCGCCCTCTAATAGAGAATAAAAAACATTTTCAGCTGCTTTCTGTCCATAATAGTCTAGAAAAAGAATTAGGTTAAAGCAAAAACACTGTTTTAATTTTCTCCTTTCTGCTCCTTCAAGAATTAAAACATTTTTACTGCATTCTTCTTACTTTCTAAGTAAGTAGTATGTTGTCTGACTCAGTGCAGAATAAAGACTGAATAGCCCTTCCACTCTCCCCAACTCACGATACACATCACTTGTTTACATTCAAATGACACCAGACATCTGCCCTTTCCATGACCCCACCCCCCCACACACCTGCCTTTTTCTTATCAGCACTGAGCACTGACAGAAAGTTTTTAGCTAGTCAGCATTTTTTTCTGGCAAAGAGAAAAAGTTAAATGATTCAAAACAGTTTAAGACTGTGAATAAAATAAAAAAAAATTTGTGTGTGTGTGTGTGTGGAAAAGAGAGTCAACTCACCCACCGCTTTTGTTCTTTACGATATATTAACTTTTTTAAACTTTCTGTAAAATGGTGTTCAAATCAAATTCCCTCCCACCTGTTAGACCCCGGTCTCTCTCCCACTTTCCCCACACCCCTCCTTGCACCTGCTAAAAAATAAGTTTCCTTCCGCTTAGAAATAAAATTTGCACTGGATTTTGCCCAAAGTATTCAATCTCTGACCGGCTTGTCAGAGGAAGCCCCGATAAGTTCAAGCCATGTCTCCAGATTTGAGAGCGTAATAAACAGAAGAATAGGTGTGTTTTACAGAGCTAAAAACGAAGCGCAATTTCTAAATTTCAGACAGGCTTTTCTGATCGAAGCAGAGAACCGATTTTCATGTTTCTCCTAGACGGTCATTATTACCCGATCAAAAATCTTAAAGGTTTCCTGGGCTCACCTTATGTGTGGGATTTCTGTTACACATCGTACACCTGTTCAGCAAAGCAGAGATGCAAGGGTTACTGTCCAGTCTGTGTGGACCCAATTTGTACGCATAACCCTCACTCTATACCCGTGATCTGCTCAGATTGTAATCGTGTGTGTAGAGATTCAGATTGTTTTTTTAGGCATAATCAAGCGCATTTCAGATCAGCCAGCGGGGTCACAGCCAGCCAGTGTCAGATGTGGCAGAGATGTAATCAATGTAATAATTTACATTACAATCCTCTCACCAAAACGTCAAAAACACACGTTTGTCCTCGAAAAAAATGTCCCATCTGGAAGGCTGACTCGAATAGAGACCACCAGTGTTACGTTCAAACCTGTCAGATCAATGAGAAACCGAGCCAGGACCTAATATTCTATGACATAGAGACGTTTCCAGACGAACACAACACTCACACACACTTCAAGTTCAAGTTTATTTATTTATAAAGCGCCAGTTCATGACAAAGTCATTTCAAGGCACTTCACAGAAAAATCAACCAATTAATAATAAAACATTTTCTATCTAAGGAACCAGCCGATTGGGCTGAATTGTTATTTCAGCACAATCCTCCATCCTGAGCAAGCACGATTGGCGACAGTGGAAAGGAACGACTCCCTTTTAACAGGAAGAAACCTCTAGCAGAACCCGGCTCAGGATGGGCGGCCTTCTGCCTTAGCCGACTGGGGTCTGAGCTGACAGGAAACCGACACAGACAAACACCGATGTATTTTGGCCAGTCGTCATGTCTATAGAAAGATAAACAGAGAAACAGTTAATGGCAGCAGTAACAATCAAAGCAATAACAATTTGATGGCTCTAGTGGGAATATTTCATTGTTTGTTTATGTGAGATACACCCTCCTCAGAGGCAGCCAGAGTAAAGAAAGACAGCAGAGTGAAGAAATGTGGTCAGGATGTCCTCCGGCAGTCTAAACCTATAGCAGCATAACTAAAGGGAAAGCTCAGGAGAACCCAAGCTAACCCTGACTATAGGATTGTGTAAAAAGGAAAGTTTTAAGTCTATTCTTAAAACTACACAAAGTGTCTGCCTCACGGATAAAAAGTGGAAGCTGGTTCCACAGGAGAGGAGCCTGATAACTAAAAGCTCTTCCTCCCATTCTACTTTTAGAAATTCTAGGAACTACAAGCAGACCTGCAGTCTGAGAGCGAAGTGCTCTTTTAGGAACATATGGAACAATAAGATCTTTAATATAAGCTGGAGCTTGGTTGTTCAAGGCCTTATACGTCAAAAGTAAAACCTTAAACTTTATTCTAGATCTTACAGGGAGCCAATGAAGTGATGCTAAAACAGGAGAAATATGGTCTCTCCTTCTAACTCTCATCAGAACTCTGGCAGCAGTATTTTGGATCAGCTGGAGGCCTTTAACAGCACTATTAGAACACCCTGATAATAATGAATTACAGTAATCAAGTCTAGAAGTAATAAATGCGTGAACCAAAGTTTCTGCATCTCTTTGATTCAAAATGCTCCTAATTTTAGCAACATTACGCAGGTGGAAGTAGGCCGTCCTGGAAACATGCCTTATATGAGAACTAAAGGACATGTCCTGGTCAAAGATAACACCCAGGTTCTTTACCTTCTTGTTGGAGGCCAAATTAATGCCATCCAACGTTGATGACTGACTACACAACTTGTTCCTAAGATTCTCAGGCCCAAAAGTCACAACCTCTGTCTTGTCTGAATTTAAAAGCAAAAAATTAAGCGTCATCCAACGTTTTACATCATTAAGACAAGCTTGTAGTCTCTGCAGCTGGTTGGTCTCATCAGGCTTCATTGATAGATATAACTGAGTATCATCAGCATAAAAATTTAATTTTATACCATGTTGTCTAATAATTTAACCAAGCGGTAACATATACAGTGGGGCAAAAAAGTATTTAGTCAGCCACCAATTGTGTAAGTTCTCCCACTTAAAAAGATCAGAGAGGCCTGTAATTTTCATCATAGGTATACCTCAACTATGAGAGACAAAATGAGGGAAAAAAATCCAGAAAATCACATTGTCTGATTTTTAAAGAATTTATTTGCAAATTATGGTGGAAAATAAGTATTTGGTCACCTACAAACAAGTAAGATTTCTGGCTTTCACAGACCTGTAACTTCTTTAAGAGGCTCCTCGGTCCTCCACTCGTTACCTGTATTAATGGCACCTGTGTGAACTCGTTATCAGTATAAAAGACACCTGTCCACAACCTCAAACAGTCACGCTCCAAACTCCACTATGGCCAAGACCAAAGAGCTGTCAAAGGACACCAGAAACAAAATTGTAGACCTTCACCAGGCTGGGAAGACTGAATCTGCAATAGGTAAGCAGCTTGGTGTGAAGAAATCAACTGTGGGAGCAATTATTAGAAAATGGAAGACATACAAGACCACTGATAATCTCCCTCGATCTGGGGCTCCACGCAAGATCTCACCCCGTGGGGTCAAAATGATCACAAGAACGGTGAGCAAAAATCCCAGAACCACACGGAGGGACCTAGTGAATGACCTGCAGAGAGCTGGGACCAAAGTAACAAAGGCTACCATCAGTAACACACTACGCCGCCAGGGACTCAAATCCTGCAGTGCCAGACGTGTCCCCCTGCTGAAGCCAGGACACGTCCAGGCCCGTCTGCGGTTTGCTAGAGAGCATTTGGATGATCCAGAAGAGGATTGGGAGAACATCATATGGTCAGATGAAACCAAAATAGAACTTTTTGGTAGAAACTCAACTTGTCGTGTTTGGAGGGGAAAGAATGCTGAGTTGGATCCAAAGAACACCATACCTACTGTAAAGCATGGGGGTGGAAACATCATGCTTTGGGGCTGTTTTTCTGCAAGGGGACCAGGACGACTGATCCGTGTAAAGGAAAGAATGAATGGGGCCATGTATCGTAAGATTTTGAGTGAAAACCTCCTTCCATCAGCAAGGGCATTGAAAATGAGACGTGGCTGGGTCTTTCAGCATGACAATGATCCCAAACACACCGCCCGGGCAACGAAGGAGTGGCTTCGTAAGAAGCATTTCAAGGTCCTGGAGTGGCCTAGCCAGTCTCCAGATCTCAACCCCATAGAAAATCTCTGGAGGGAGTTGAAAGTCCGTGTTGCCCAGCGTCAGCCCCAAAACATC
>SSNP01000122.1:1335280-1350781 GCA_006937955.1 Pachypanchax playfairii | reverse complement strand
TTTTTTTTTTTTTTTTTTTTTTTTTTTTTTTTTTTTTTTCTTCCCCCAACATGTCTGTAAACCGAGATGTATCAATAAACGGTGATTTTTTTAATTTTTTTTTTTCCCAAGCTTTCAATAATGCTTTGTACGAATTAAATGTTGCATCAGACCCTTTACTAAATGAATGTGATATTTCAGAGCTTTAAATCATGCCTTATTACAATTAAACAATGAGACCATAAACCCAGTTTCTGAGGCACTCCCAGATTTTCCAGCTGTCCCAAATTCTGAAGCAGCCCCAGATTCTCCAGCAGTCCCTGATTCTGAATCTAATAACTAGTCTACCGCTTCTAGTGTTTCTGATATTATTATTTCAGGCTCTGGTGCTGGTCACACTCAGGAAATCGTGAGTGTTTTAATTAAGAGATAAGACACAACCTTGTCCTTTCACAACAAACAGATTGTGATTTTGTCCAATTTTAACAGATTTAGCGTAATGATACTGTTCAAATCCAGGTAGACAACTCAAACCATCAAATTATTACAGTGGAAGAGGGCGGTGAGAATATCACTGAATCATTTCTTGACTTTTTAGATATTTTACAATCAAATCAGGAGCTTGCTTCGAACGAACGCATCCAGTTTGTAATTCAGGTCATACGCAGCCCTAACTAAGCTGGTCGGCGTAAAGCAAATAGCTTACTAAACGAGGAAATTATCTGTTCCAAAAAACATTTGCATGTTTTTGATAACTATATGGATAAACTCTGTTCACTAAATTTGGCGCACATGCTGAAACCCGAGCTGTCTTTTCAGGAAGCACTGGATTTTGCCAAAAGTATTCAATCTCTGACCGGCTTGTCAGAGGAAGCCCCGATAAGTTCAAGCCATGTCTCCAGATTTGAGAGCGTAATAAACAGAAGAATAGTTGTTTTACAGAGCTAAAAACGAACGCGCAATTTCTAAATTTCAGACAGACTTTTCTGATCGAAGCAGAGAACCAATTTTCATGTTTCTCCTAGACGGTCATTATTACGCGATCAAAAATCTTAAAGGTTTCCTGGGCTCACCTTATGTGTGTGATTTCTGTTACACATCGTACACCTGTTCAGCAAAGCAGAGATGCAAGGGTTACTGCCCAGTCTGTGTGGACCCAATTTGTACGCATAACCATAGACATCAATAGACCCCGCATTCAACGCTGCCGGCCGCTTGGTTGACGTGCCGATACGGCGGCCATCTTGGGGCAGACCAGAAGCTCAGACAGTCGCTGTTAAAGTGAGTCGGAGGCACTTGAGACCTTATTCTTAAAATACGTAAAACAGGTCTGATCATAATAAAATTTCACAATAAGCACTTACATGCCTCAACTATTTAACTGGGGAAAAAAGTGCGATGACCTCTTTATTTTGATTCCAAATATTTAAGACCAAACAATTTAATTTAACAATTTAAACGGTGTCAAACATCATGTACACATGCATAAAACTCATCCTTAACAAACACCCACACATACATTATATGTATATATATATATATATATATATATATATATATATATATATATATATATATATATATATATATATATATATACTGTATGTGTGTGTGTGTGTATATATATATATATATATATATATATATATATATATATATATATATATATGTATATATACATACATACACATAATGTGATTCAAAAAGGTCCTTTCTTGCTTTTTTTGGATTTTTGTCCTTTTCTGAAGGACAACACCTTAAAATACTGTTTACAGCTGGTAGGTAAACAAAAATTTTTTGATTCAAAACATTAGTACAAAAAAATAGTATTTTACATCACTGATAAACCTATATACAAATAACAGCAGGGGTGTCAACAAATATTAAAAACTATGTAATAAACTGTCATATGCGGGGCAAAATAAAACTGAATGCTGTATGTAAGGATCTGTATACAAAATATACAATACAAAATATCTGCAAAACCATAACATTATATTTTCCCCATGAATTAGGTCTATTAGTTTGTTTTTTTTAAACATTTTTTACAGGTCTGTCTAAAACCCTTGAAAGAGTACTGTTTTGCAGAGCTTTTTTCGAGTGCTGCCAATCTGGTACTGCAAGGATGCCATTTTTGCAATATGATGCAGCCTGATTTTCAGGAATGCAGCCACAACTAAGGACAACAAGTTTGACTGATGGTTGTCAATGCCAAACTGTGTGTCCACAATGTGTTCCCCTAGCAAAAACACATCATCTGTCCCAATCTTCTCCCGGACAATGTGTGTGACCACAGCCACTTTGAGAGCTTCTTTTGATGGGTACTGGCGAATAACCCTCTCTGCTTCTCTCACAACCCTGATTGTGCCCATAGATGGAATGACCAACCCACCACGATTTTTGAGAGTGAGAAGATGATGACTCTGTTCAAAAGATGTTGGAATTTTGTCTGTTGCCAAGCTGCAACGGCACACATTACAGGAGAGTCTTTTCAGGACCTGGCGAACAACAAATCCTGCAATGTATACCAAAGCATTGTCCACAATACCACCAAAACGGGTTGGGAGATAGCTGTGGTCATGCACAAGAGCTACAGTGTTTACAAATGGAGATGGGAGCTCCTCTGCAGCTTCTGAAACAGACATCTCCACGGCAGACAGGGAGACTGTGTCATCCTGGGCTGCCACGTTGCCTGACGCACTTGGTGAGACACCGCAGCGGACCATCAGACGCTGGAAGATGCCCTTGAACTGGTTGGCAGAAGGATTATTGTTCCACCCACCTGTAAGTGAGAAAGTATATGCTACATATTGTACGTATATCACTTACAAACAGGCAAAAGTTTAATAAACATTTTAGGAATATAAAAGGAAAACAATATGAGAAATAACAATGCAAACCTGATGCTCTGATGGAATTAAAGAGCAACTCCAAGTGATCCTGGCTAAATCTGTATGTACAGATGTACTGCTGGACTCGGAGTAGTTCAGGAATCATCAGAATCAATGTATCGATTTTGATGACAAAGCCCATGACAGACAGGTACCTGCAGAGAAAGATGTCTCATTCTACTTATATCATTCATGAAGTTTCAAGAGAGCACTTTGCAATTTTGTTCATTAACAGTGGTAAATGGGATTTTCCCACCATATATTTTAGATGCAAGAGAGCAAAGAGCTCATTATCACAGATATTTTGCCTCAGCGGTATCCAGTATAGGTGAACTTCAAAACAAAATTGCTTTATGCTACTTAATGGGGTTACAATGAAAATTTATATAATAAAGATCCTGTAAGCATCTACCAGAGCTGCTTCAGTAGACGCCTTACAAGAAAAATTGATTTCCTTTAATATTTCCAACATAACTCTGAAAAGAACTCTTTGAACACAACAGCATGCAATCTATAACACCAGTGCAAGGTTAACAAGGTAATACTTACCTTTATGATACACCAAAGATCTATAAAACATGTAATTCAAATAGGGAAAAGATTGGATCCACATAACACATTTGGCCATGACTGCAACAATCCTAATAACAAAAATATATAACAAAGCACTATGAAAAGGTTTAGACAGATACCCAAGTTAATTAAAAGAAAATTTAAATATGTCAAAAAGCTTGATGATTTGTGAAAAAAGATTGCCGGGAGCACACTGACATGTAAGCCACAAAAGATACAATCTTACCTGTTGCAGTCCATGTAGACACTTATATGACCTGAACAAACACTGAACACATGACTCAAACATTGAAAGAACAAAATGCAGTAAACCAGTAACACAAGAAAATTACCTGAATCAAACCATGAGAGGAGAAGGTTGTGAACAAATCAATAACAGACAACAGAGCATCTTATGAACTCGATGCATTAATGGGGAACAGAATATCAAATGAACTCATGCAAAGTAAACAATACTTTCACTATATTAAAAAAAACCTCTTTGATTTGTGAAGTGGTGAGTCATCTTTCAATTCTAGACTGATCAAGTATTCCCTTGCTCTAAGCAAGAATGCAACTGTCTCAGGCCAGCTCAAAGCACCAAGGGGAGCTTTAAAACCTTGGGCATGGGGATTGCGGCTATTGAGGATGTCAAAAAGTCTGTCAATAATCTGAAAACACATACTGTACAGACACCAGCTGAGAATAGAGTACTCTATAAGTGTTTCTTGGTAAATTAATAGCCACGCAATGCATTTCACTCACTGCATTTACCAATGTATTAAAATAATTTACATTACTATTTAAATTATCTCAATGAATCCAGCTGTTGCCTCACAGTCTCTAAACTTCAAGTAGCCAAGGTCTCTCAGAGTGCGCAGAGCAACTGAGCGACTCAACGTTTGCGCAGCAAGAGACACCTTCATCTTAGCGTTTTCAAAGCGGACATGCTTGTCGGTAATTTTGTTTGCAGCATGAAGACCATCTCTGCTCTGGACATCATTGAGATGAACGATGTGCATCCACGTGATGGGGCCTCTGGTGCTTTTTATTGGACTGTATGCCTTCAGAATCAAAATATTTTTAATACAGTTTTGACAGGTAGAAAACTGCTGTCATTCACTTAATACATTATATCGAAATAAAGATCAAAGTAATTTTAAAGAATTGAATTTTTGCACAACTCCACTACTTCCTCATTAATCCAGATGTGTTTGACCTCAGTAAATGGTCAGACATACCTAAATTAATTAGTTCATTCGGTAATGAAAAACAAAACAAAAGGAGCTGTAGGAGTACTTGTCCCAAAAGACTGATTTTTACGCAAGCTGTAATCTAGTAATTTATTTTTAATGACATTCAAAACCATACATGACTGATGCATCAGATGCATATATAGTCATCCTCAAAATTATTCATACCCATTAAAGAAAAACTAACGGCTGTTAGTGAAATAAACTGAAATTGAAAAATTTAACAATACAAAATAATGTTATGAAAATCATGACATTGATATATAATTATGTTTCAACAGAAACATCAAAAGCAAACAAATAATAAATAAAACAAGTAAAAAAGCTTGACGGGGCTCCTTAACT
Organism: Pachypanchax playfairii; assembly: GCA_006937955.1. Taxonomy (NCBI): domain Eukaryota; kingdom Metazoa; phylum Chordata; class Actinopteri; order Cyprinodontiformes; family Aplocheilidae; genus Pachypanchax; species Pachypanchax playfairii. The sequence goes on along the minus strand of SSNP01000122.1, from coordinate 1,345,761 downwards.
AAAATTCTGTTGAACAAAACTTTGAATTAATCCCTGCAATCAGGTGTCTTTCTGTCATGTTTAATCAGACATCTGCACTTGTTGACGGGTTTTATTGTTTACTGTTGATGAGCAGGATGCTCTAGTTAGTCCAGGACATTTTCATGCTTTTAAATTATTATTTTCAATTACCATACACAAGCAATATTTATGTTGCTAAATTGTTATTTAGTTCATTATTATTTATTATTAATTTTCTTTCATTTCTTGTTATTTGAATTACTATAGTGAATTTAGCATTTTCTTTAGTTGGAGGGTAAGAATACTTTCGAAGATGGCTGTATTTTGCTTCTGTTGACAGCCCTAAATGCCAAAAACAGTTGTTTTGTTTCATTTTATTTTTTCATGTCCATTATAATGTCCATCCATAAACTGAAATCTTAGGATCACAAAGTTTAGAAAGTAGTGGAGTTGTTCATAAAACCCATTGGCAAACAATCAGGGCTTACTTGCAACATGTTGCGCACTAGTTTAAGCATGTGACAGGCATCCAGCATCACAAACACCTGGTGACCAGTCACTGGGTGCGGAAATGATGTCTTTAGGGGCAGATGAGGGTTTCCTTTGAGGTCACAGCCGAGTTGGTTGCACATGCTCAGGTTAGTTGCATGCCCATCCATGGTCATGCACACCACTGTTATCCCACGTGCATGAAGCTCCTCTAAAGCATGCAACACTAAAACCTTCTGAGTTTCAGATGAAAGAGAACTCGTCAGGTAGTATGCAATTGGAGCTTTCCAGTGCCCTCGCACACCAACCACCATGAATACGAGGGCTTCAGATGCAATGTCTGTTTCATTTACTCCATCCCCCATGTCCACAAATCCAGACATTGTCTGAGTTTGCGGATTGTACTGGATGTGTTTTTTTATGGCCATAGCATCTATTATAAGAGTGACATATCCATATTTTGCATGGTCTGCCGTGCATCTTCTTCCCAACATATCGAGCATCATTTTATTGAGACCAGGTTTGGCATCGACAGAACTCGGCCACCTAAGTAAAATTAGATCAGATGTAGGAAAAAAAAATAAGAACAGTATTTAACCACTAAAAACCCTTGCAAACATTTCCATCTAACAATATCTTATTTAACAGTATTAAATTCATTAAAAAAAACTGTAGGTGCCACAATAGAACACCTATTGTGCTAATAGGACTATCAGCACCATTTACAATGCTCCTTTATCTTCAAATTCAAGCTGTTCGTAAATAACTAAAAACATCCCTAAAAATAATGAATGCAATTAATTTATTTTAATTATGTAATTTCTTATCAATCAATTCCTGCTAATTCATCAATTCATGTTAACTGACGGAAGGACAGATGGAGGAATACCTTTGCAATGTATGCGGATGTGGGAGCTTCAAATATAAATAATCTTTTAGGTAGTTATAAGCCTTTGGCCCGTGAAGGTGGAGGGTGAGGGCAAATTCCCGTTGTGCTTTAGTGTATTCGTGGCTATTTTTAGTGAAAAGATCAATCGGAACATCTGAAAATAAGTTGGCGTGAACTTATTACTACGTTTTTTCACAGTATCACCAACAGTCTTAAATCAAAGTGTTAATGTAAAAGTATACAATATTTCTTAATACTTTTTACACTTTACCTGAGTAACAATCCAGTTTGTTTTGAAGATTCTCATTAATAAGATTCTTCTCTCTCAGATCCTCCAAAACTGAATGAACATTTTTTTTAGCCCTCAGCTCTCGAATCTTAGTGTTTCGTTTGTCACGTTCAAGATTTTCAACTTTTGCCAGTGCCTCACTAAGCTTTGCCTTCAGAGCAGCAGGAGAAGATGGCAATGCATAGTTGTGTTCCTATAAGATGGAAAGAAATATTCATTAAAATTGCTGATTGTGTCATCTTCTTATTATTAACTTTTTTTGAAACAACACAAAATACTCACAACATTTTTCTGCAGGTTATCTTCATTAGAAAGCTTGGTCAATTCCATAGGTGAACTTTCCTCTGCTTTCTTTGCTGTAAGTGTGGTCCTCTTTACTACTTGCTATAAAATAATAATATAATAAGATCCACAAAACGTTTAACCAAATTTATAAATTTGTCTCATAAAGAACATAGTAATTTAAACATTAACCAGAAGGATGGGACTAAAAACCTGTAAATTATTCAACTCAAGCCAACAGAGCAAAATGACACATACTTTTTGGAGAGAAGATGGAAAGTCAAAGACAGATGGTATGACATTAAGTCTAAGACGAACAATCTGTCCTGTCCTGTCAAAGTCCTCTGTCTTGAAGTGCTCACTGCACAGCATAGATCTGTCAGTTGCAACAAAACCTTCTCGTCGCACAGCCAGCTCCGATTGTTTTCTTATAACAATATCTTTGGGAAACCGACAGTGAAAAAAGTCCAAATAGATTCATTTCAAATAGTTGCTACATATGATAACACCCCATCTCCATAGTACTCGCTTAAATATCTTTGGGGCTTCTTGAGAGGCATTTAATCAAGAAACTGATATCAATAGAACTTCAAATCACTACATAAACACTTAATTTAGACCGACAGGTCAGGTGGGAAAGTATTTATTCAGGTGAAAAAGTTACTTTGTTCTGACACATGAATTATTTTAAACTTGGCATTTGATTAATTTTAACAAGTGCAGCTTATCCTCAGCACTAGATAATGCAAGTAAACTATATGTGTTTTTAATCATTTTCATTTAAAATAAATAATTAACATTACAGAATTGTGAACAAGCAGTATAGTAAGTACCATATTAAACCTCACCTGTGTGATTTAGTGGCTATTATTTACTGTTAGTCTGTAATCCACAATGATGCTTCATTGACACTTCATTAACTTTAATAAATAACAAAAAGCGAGGTGCAGGTGCCGGGTTAAAGCAGGTTTAGAAATCTGGCCAGCCACTTGTAATGAGTGAAAACAATGGATGTATCATCCATGGTGAGAACTGTTAGCTTCTTTGCTCTGACTCTATTTACACTCCATCCGGAAATCAATAGCTGTAGAAAATTAGAATTAGCCATTATAAAATAAAACTTACTTATGGAAGGTAATTCCAACGGATCTGGTTTCGAGTCTTCTTTTATTTGAGCACCCATATGCAGAGCAAAAGTCTGGCATTTTGAGATGAAGATCGCTGCTGTCAATACAAAATAAAAATAATCAAATAAACGTTTAGCTCAAGTTCATGTAGCCCTTAAAAGGCTAACGTTATCAATCAGTCAATTTATCGGGAAATGGGTTGAAATTCACCGAAATAATAGTATCTGAAGTTAAAAATCCTACTTGCCTCTGTTGCCGCGTACTGTCTCTGACGGCAGCCTGGTCTGACCCAAGATGGCCGCCCTATCGGCACGCCTCTCAGCCGCGGATGCGGGGTCTATTGATGTCTATGCGCATAACCCTCACTCTATACCCGTGATCTGCTCAGATTGTAATCGTGTGTGTAGAGATTCGGATTGTTTTTTTAGGCATAAGCAAGCGCATTTCAGATCAGCCAGCGGGGGTCACAGCCAGCCAGTGTCAGATGTGGCAGAGATGAAATCAATGTAATAATTTACATTACAATCCTCTCACCAAAACGTCAAAAACACACGTTTGTCCTGGAAAAAAATGTCCCATCTGGAAGGCTGACTCGAATAGAGACCACCAGTGTTACGTTCAAACCTGTCAGATCGATGAGAAACCGAGCCAGGACCTAATATTTTATGACATAGAGACGTTTCCTGACGAACACAACACTCACACACCCTTCTTGCTCTGTGCAAAATTAGCTACCGGTGAAGAATGGTTCCACTACGGAAAAGATTGCGTAAATTTGTGTTGCATTTTAGGAGAAAACGCTTTCAAGACTATAAATTTATTGCTCATAATGCACCGGGTTTCGATTACTATTTTATTCTCCATGCATTCCTGGACCTCGGCCTTAATCGCTGTGTTCACACCAAATGCGTTTAAAGCGACCAGAGCGTCAGGTGCACACGTAAAGTCAATGTAGAAGTGCGACAACGATGCACGACCGGGACACCCGCGACGCTGCAGAAGCAGATTTGCGGCGCGAAAACGCTGTTCTGCCTGATTTGCGTGACTGATTCACGCGAATGAAGCGGTTGAAGCGCGTCCGAAAATACGCGCTGCATTTCAAGTGGTGCAGACGCGTGAGTCTCGCCAGATGAGAGTCAAGTCTCGCTGTGTCAACCAATCAGGAGCCAGGTGACCTCATGCTCTGACCCAGTTCCCAGGCGCCTTTCCACCTGTTCGTCATTCAAAATGGAGGAACAACTAATCACGTCTGTGGCAAATCACCCGGAGCTGTATGACACAAGCTGTTGTCTGTACAGTGACAGGAATAAAAAGGACCTTGCTTGAAGGAAAATAAGTGAAGAAATCGGGCAACCTGGTAAGTTCATTTCAATTAAAGTTTTGAGTCAAAACTTTTGCCTGACCCGGAGAAGGCGCGCAAAAGCCAGCAAGCCTGCCTCATCCCGCAACTATTCTCCCGCTGATGTACATACTTTTCAGCTAACCAGACAATATGTTTATTCAGAGGACTTCTGCAGGAGAAAGTGGAAGAGCCTCAGGGACACATACTCGCAGGAGAAGAGGATGGGGAAGGAGAAGAAGAGTGGGTCAGCAGCAGGATCGGGGAGAAAATGGAAGTTCTCCGCCATCATGGGGTTTCTGGACCCCTTCCTCACCCCATGAGAGACCAGCAGCAACATGGCGGAGAACATTCTCCAGGACCTGGGGCAGCCTGAAGAAGCAGCAGGGGAGTCCCAGACAGAAGGTATGTTTACAATTAATTAACATTCACGTGTACGGTTATGCACGCTCATCTGCAGATCAGTTGATGAAAACAAATAAAGAGTTGTGTTCACGTGAAGGACAGATGCGCCACCTGTTCAAAAGAGAACAGCATCAGTAGTCATGACTAGCAGGGGAGGAGAGAAGCTCAAAAAACCCGTTCAGGTCGTGTGTGTGGGAGCATTTTAGATAAAATACTGTGATGACGGACAGGTGAAGTGACATCATTCTGGTGTGTCAGTGACATGATCCAACAGAAATGCGCAGTGCAACATCCACTATTCACCGCAGCACAGCGGAACAATTTGACTGAGCCAAAGTGATAACAAACGGTGTGTTCTGCTGCAGACATGAGGCCAGAATCTGTTGTGCAAAACAAAGGCTTTTAATGCTGAAAGTATTTGAGCTATATGTTACAAAATTCCACAAACACCATTCTGTGAGAAGATAAGATATCATTCACATTATTAAACATTGGCTTGACACCTTAAATTAAATGTTTGCATTTAATGAGCATCACATATTGTTTTGACAGAGTCACCTGATTCTGAAATAGTGGTCATCTTAAGAGATGTAAACATCCTGCTCTCCAGCGTGACAAATCCATCTGCGTGTCAAGAATACTGCGAATTGCTGAGCAGATGTCAATCACCCTCCGAAAGACCCCGTGAACATATAATTTTATCCCCTACATGGAGTTTGCAGAATCCAAGCAGGATTCTTTAAAATCAGTAAAGAAAAAAAGAAAATGGCTTACATTTTTAATGTAAAAAAAAGAACGAATACGCATTGTCTTTTTTTTTTTTATAAAAATGTTATTTTTATTGAAAAAACATATTTTGGTGTTTACAGAGTTTTTTTTCTATAACAATCTCTAATCATCCTCAAAGAACACATAGCGTGAGTAAAAGACATATATATTTTTTATTTTTCATGACACATCTCTGGTATTTTTTAACAAAGATATATACCATTAAATCATTCTGCATCACATCATGCTGATATTTTGACAAGATGTCCTCTAGAGGTCTCTTCAAATTCTTCAAAAGGCCATGTCACAAAATGGACCTGTCATGTCCTGGAACTTTTTCTTTTGGCTCATCAGTAGCCCATGGTGGTATTGGATGCTGAAAATCCTAACACCTGTTATTATTGTCTTCGTCCTTTTTTGTCTTTTTACCTCATGTTTATTGCCATGTCTTCGTTCTATAATAACTGAAGTAAACATACAAGCTTTAATTCAGTACCAGATGCTTCACCATCGTGCTGAAGAAGAAGACAAAGTCTGAGTTATTTTTGTGGTAATAAAACTCAACTCCATGTTGTCCTTCTTGAAACTGTGTACTGCAAGGGATAATGTGCTGATACCTACGTTGAGTTGCCCATACTTATATGTTTTATTTTTTCTTCAGTGTATTGTGCTTTAACCTTTTCCAAATCATAAACAGGAGGGGAATGTTGGAGATTTTAAGGTTTTACGATGTTGGTAAAAGGTCACAGGTCATGCTGCAGAAGTAAGTGAACTGAAAGAGACCTGGCTTGAATCAATATTTTTGTGTTTATCTTGGAAATCAGTTGGTTTATGACCTGTGACTGTTGTCCATCCAATTATGTGTTTGTTTACTCTGACTTCATTATCAGACCCACACTTGTTTCCCTTCCTTGCTTCCTCCAGATGGGAGGTGTCTTTGTGAATAAAAAGGCAATGCAGAGGTAAACACATCAGAATCGTCTCAACACCTTGGTTAGGCGTTCTCCTTTGCAAAGCTCATTAAAACCATACCTCTGTGTCTGACTGATGGTCTTTTTGATAGTTATTTAACTTAGGGGTATTAAAATATCCTGACACCTGTCTGACCTCATTAGTCAGTCTGTCAATCACCAGCAAACAAGAAGTGTCAGGATCTCAGCAGCTGGTGTGTGGTGGTTGTTTTTGGTCTGCACTAACTCTCATTGCAGGGCGTGGCAGCAGCTGATGAGTGGCTGCAGGTGTGGCTTGTTACCCAGCTCAGGAGAGCTGGGTATTTAATCTGAGGAGGAACCAGAGGCAGACGCCAGTTTGTTCCACAACTTTGCGTGGTAACGTGTGGCCTGGGTTATGCTCTGATCGTCTAATCATTATTAGTGTGTTTACCTGCCCTCTCCTTTCCTCTCTCTAGTCCCGTCACCTGGAGCGTCTCTCCAGGCCTGAGTACCTCTGCGCTGGCCGTCTGCCGCGCCGTTAGGAGGACTCTTCCTGTCATGGGTTCCTGAGTCGTGTTCCCACACGACCGTCTCCCCAGCCTGGCTCCCGGTCTGTCTCTGGTCCCCTCTGGAGTCCACACCTGTCCTTACAGTGCTGCTCGCTGTCACCCCTGCCTCAGCTTCTACTGTGGACTCATCATCATACTCTGGATTAACTTACATCTACACTCTCCCTGGATCACCACCACCGCTGCTCGTTCCCTGGATCCCTCCTCAAGACGTACAGCACCTCACATACTGTAAGTTCTCTGAGCACATTCCCTGCGCACCGCAGCTTGCTATCTCTCCACTGGAACTGCACACTACTAACCTGCCTCTCCTCCACTGCCAGGACTTCGCCTGTGCCCAGTACCGGGTCCGGTTCTTCCTCCCCTGGCTGTGTGCCAGCGTATAGTCTACCTGTACCGCAATATCACTGTACATAATAAATCACTGTAACATATTTGTGAAGTTGTGTGTTTGGGTTACAACTTGGAATTCAAAACAAACCTTAAATCCTGACAAGAGGCTCAAGGTTGATCCTTGATTCAGTCCCACCTTCATGTTGAACTCATCTGTCACACCCACAGCACATCTCACCACCACCTTACAACTGCCATACATGTCCTGCATCACTCTAACATACTACTTAGGCCTGGACGATAAATTGGTTAAAGGTGGGATATGGAATATTTTAATTAAAACCAATATTTTTAGCAAAATGCCTCCACAGGGTGTTGAGAGGGTTGTAGAATGAAAATAAAGCATTTCCTTTAAAAATTATATTTGAAGTAAAATATTCTAAAATATGAATTTTGACGGGCACAATGTTGGCATTTTGTTTACATCTACCAGCCAATAGCTGGCAGAGCAGCGGGCACCATTTTGGGTTGCCTAACACCATAAATAATCCAGTACAGTGTGGCTGGTGCTGTGGAGTCTACAGGTCAAGCAGCTGGAAGCACTGGGGATGTGTTGATTATACAATATACCTTCTTTGCTTGCCATTGGGGGTTTCCCCTAGGGTTTCTCATGTGACGAGCAAGTTCTGTGTGGAAAGTTTTAATAGCAGCTATTAGCAGCTAGCTAACATGTAGCTGCCAGCATGTTGCTGAAGTGGATGAACGCGTCGGGCCACTTTTTTGACTGGAGACACTCCACGGAGGATTATTTTGCTTTTTTATTATTTTACTGGATAAGTGAGGTGTGCAGGATGATGTGTGAGGAGTACAGATGATCTTAGGAGGAGACTGCAGAAAGTTTTGGAGCCGCGGGACAATTATGAGCTCTTTGCCACGGACTGAATCAATGACTGAGCAACAAACAGGTAGGAGCTGCTTTTATCAGAGTCAGTGTGTGATCAGCGGGACTGGAGAGCATGATTAGTGAGCTGAACTCATTATATTTTATCGTCCTGCTCGGGGGGGGGGCTTAACGAGCCTGGCACCCAGATGGCTGAAGGCTTTGTGCTGTGTTATTCTGTTCCAAGTTCCATATCCCACCTTTAAGTGAATTCATTTGAATTTTTTGTTGCGGGCGATTTAAAAAAGAAATAAATAGAGATTTTGTGTAGTGGCACTTTTTGGCTTCCTGGAGTTTGCGTAGCATTAGTTTTACTTGGTTTGCTGTGACAGACATGCAGCTAGAGACCCCACAGGCAGCAGCACCACAAACATATTCCAACACCTGAAACAGAGACATCCAGCCGAACATGAAAACCGCCAGTCTCTCTGAGATGAACAAACACAGCAGTGACCAACAAACCTCAGCTAAAAACAGCTAACTGTAGCCGAATCCTTTGTGAGAGGCACCGCAAATAACAGGAAAGAGGAATGGTTCGAGTTTCAAGTTCAAGTTTCAAGTTTATTTATTTATAAAGCGCCAGTTCATGACAAAGTCATTTCAAGGCACTTCACAGAAAAATCAACCAATTAATAATAAAACATTTTCTATCTAAGGAACCAGCCGATTGGGCTGAATTGTTATTTCAGCACAATCCCCCATCCTGAGCAAGCACAATTGGCGACAGTGGAAAGGAACGACTCCCTTTTAACAGGAAGAAACCTCTAGCAGAACCTGGCTCAGGATGGGCGGCCTTCTGCCTGAGCCGACTGGGGTCTGAGCTGACAGGAAAGAGACACAGACAAACACAGATGTATTTTGGCCAGTCGTCATGTCTATAGAAAGATAAACAGAGAAACAGTTAATGGCAGCAGTAACAATTAAAGCAATAACAATTTGATGGCTCTAGTGGGAATATTTCATCCCTTGTTTATGTGAGATACACCCTCCTCAGAGGCAGCCAGAGTAAAGAAAGACAGCAGAGTGAAAAAATGTGGTCAGTATGTCCTCCGGCAGTCTAAACCTATAGCAGCATAACTAAAGGGAAAGCTCAGGAGAACCCAAGCTAACCCTGAATATAGGATTGTGTAAAAAGGAAAGTTTTAAGTCTATTCTTAAAACTACACAAGGTGTCTGCCTCACTCATAAAAAGTGGAAGCTGGTTCCACAGGAGAGGAGCCTGATAACTAAAAGCTCTTCCTCCCATTCTACTTTTAGAAATTCTAGGAACTACAAGCAGACCTGCAGTCTGAGAGCGAAGTGCTCTGTTAGGAGCATATGGAACAATAAGATCTTTAATATAAGCTGGAGCTTGGTCGTTCAAGACCTTAGACGTCAAAAGTAAAACCTTAAACTTTATTCTAGACCTTACAGGGAGCCAATGAAGTGATGTTAAAACAGGAGAAATATGGTCTCTCCTTCTAACTCTCATCAGAACTCTGGCAGCAGCATTTTGGATCAGCTGGAGGCCTTTAACAGCACTATTAGAACATCCTGATAATAATGAATTACAGTAATCAAGTCTAGAAGTAATAAATGCGTGAACTAAAGTTTCTGCATCCCTTTGATTCAAAATGCTCCTAATTTTAGCAACATTACGCAGGTGGAAGTAGGCCGTCCTGGTAACATGCTTTATATGAGAACTAAAGGACATGTCCTGGTCAAAGATAACACCCAGGTTCTTTACCTTCTTGTTGGAGGCCAAATTAATGCCATCCAACGTTGATGACTGACTACACAACTTGTTCCTAAGATTCTCAGGCCCAAAAGTCACAACCTCTGTCTTGTCTGAATTTAAAAGCAAAAAATTAAGCGTCATCCAACGTTTTACATCATTAAGACAAGCTTGTAATCTCTGCAGCTGGTTGGTCTCATCAGGCTTCATTGATAGATATAACTGAGTATCATCAGCATAAAAATGGAATTTTATACCATGTTGTCTAATAATTTTACCAAGCGGTAACATATATATAGTAAAGAGGATTGGTCCAAGCACTGAACCCTGAGGAACTCCATGACTGACTCTGGTATATGAAGAAGATTCATTATTTACATGAACAAACTGGAATCTTTCAGTTAA
>SSNP01000122.1:1297441-1332078 GCA_006937955.1 Pachypanchax playfairii | reverse complement strand
GGCTGCTTAGGACTATGCTTCCTTCTGACCGTCACCCAGCCGGCCTGGGCTCCCGGCTGCTCGGGATTTGCCGGAGGACGGCTAAGGGAAGCTAGTCTCAGTGGCTCTGTGCTCGCTAAAGGAACCTGACTAACTGCTGGAGTCTCAAAAGCACGGAGCCGCGATTCCAAAACAGACAGTCTCGCCTCCAAAGCTACAAATAAACTACATTTGTTACACGTACCATTATCAGTAAAGGAGGCAGAGGAATAACTAAACATCTGACACACAGAACAGGTCAAGGCAGGAGACGGTGAAAGAGAAGCCATGCTAAGCTAAGCTAGGCTAGCTAACGAACAGTATTATAAAAATAAAAGCTAAGAGAAGTTTAAACCAAAGATTCCCTTAAGACAGGAGTGCAGAACAGCTAAGAGAGTAGTGCTTATGAACTACTAAGGCAAAAAATGACAGTAAATCAGTGGAAATCTGAAAAAATGCCAATAGAACAGACAAAACAGCAGCCAAACAGTGCAACCGAGACAAACAGGAAGTGACACAATGGAGAACAATCACTGAAGCGGTCGCTTAAAGTTGTCTGTTATTTGTACTTGTTGCTTTCCTTAGGGGGAAAATCTGAAAAAATCCCTCAGAAATGCTCTCTAAGATTTTGTTAAATGATTACTTCAAAAACTCTATTGTCACTTCTCCCAAATACTTCCAGACCTCCGCAGGTGTATCGTCAGGACCAACTGCCTTTCCACTCCTAATCCTCTTCATTGCCCTTCTAATGTTATCTTTACTAATCTTTGGTACTTCATAGTCCACAATGATTACGTCTTCTACTCTTCATTCGCTTTCATTTTCCACATTCATCAACTCTTCAAAGTTCTCCTTCTATCTTCCTANTCACACTTCTGGCTCCTGTCAGTACACGTCCCTCTTTATTGTTCAGCACCATAATCTGCTGCACATCATTCATCTGTTTCTCTGCTTCATCAACCTGTACAGATCAGTCTCTCCTTCCTTACTGTTCAACCTGGTATACAAGTCATCATACATCCTTTGTTTGGTCTTTGTCACCTCTGCCTTCACCTCATGCTGCATTTCGCTGTACTCCTGTCTTCTGTCTCCTCAGTGTCTCACTTCTTCTTAGCTAACCTCTTTCTCTGTATACACTCTTGCACGTCATCATTCCACCATCAAGTCTTCTTGTCTACCTTCTTCCCAGATGACACACCAAGGACTCTGCTAACTGTCTCCCTACACTAGCTGTAGTTGTCCAGTCATCTGGAAGCAGCTCCTGTCCATCCAGAGTCTGTCTCAACTTCTCCCTGAAATCCACACAACACTCTTCATTTTTCAGCTTCCATCACTTCATCCTCTGCTTTGCCTTTGTCCTCTTCATCTTCTTCACCACCAGAGTCTTCCCACACACCACCATTCTATGCTGTCTGGCTACACTCTCCCCTATTACCACTTTGCAGTCACTAATCTACTTCAGATAACAATGTCCGCACAAGATGTGGTCAACCTGTGTGCTCCTACCTCCACTCTTATAAGTGATCAAATGTTTCTGCCTCTTCTGAAAGAAAGTATTCACTACAGCCACTTCCATCCTTTTGAGTTTTGCTTTTTCATTTGCTGGCCCTAGTTTATGGAACAATCTCCCACTCTCCATAAGACAATCCACCTCTTTAAGTTTGTTTAAATCTCGTCTGAAAATCCATTATTTTAATTTATCTTTTGGTTATTGATGTTGTTATCGGTTGTAGCAACAAACCTACTCCTGATTTTACAGCCTGTCTTTTATTGTATTTTTCTTCCTAGTTTTATTCTTTGTTTACATATTTGTTTATTGTTGTTTTTCTATTTTGCTTTATCGCTTGATTTGCTGTACAGCACTTTGGTCAGCTGTCATGCTGTATGTTAAAGTATTCTATTAATAAACTTGACTTGACAAAGTCTACTACCATCTGTCCTTCTGTTTTCCTGTCCTGGACACCAAACCTTCCCATCATTTCTTCATCACCTCTGTTACCTGCATCTACATGTTCACTGATGTCTGCTCCAATCACCACTCTCTCTCTGCATCATTTCATCTAACTCACTCCAGAACATTATTAACAAACTCCTCTTTCAGGATAATTCCAACTCCACTCCTCTTCCTATCAGCACCAAGATAGAACAGCTTAAATCCTTCTCCTAGACTCCTGTCCTTGCTACCTTTTCATCTAGTCTCTTGGACACAGTATATACATCTTTCTCCTCTGCATCATGTTAACCAACTCTCTGGCTTTTCCTGTCATAGTCCCTACTCCCAGAGTCTTGAATTTCCTTTTCTCTCTTTGTCTATGAACACACCTTCCTCCTCTTCTCTATCTTTGACCCACATTGGCCCAATTTCCATCAGCACTCTGCAGGTTAACCTGAACCTTGACCAATCATGTATGGAAATCCGACTTGTGATTTGCAGAATTTTACATTTGACATAGATTTTACGTTGGATGTCCTTTCTGACACAATCCTCTGCATTTATCTGGCTTGGGACCAGCATAAAGAAGACACTGGCTTAAGCTACATTTTTTCAAGCCAAAGTTACAATGTGTTTTATATTATCCTGTTTTTACAAGAGTGTGGAAAATGGCAAAAACCAAAAGGTTACACTCTGTAACAAGTGTTATGTGTTTGTCTTCTCATGGTCATAATGAAAAATAGAAATACTGCAGACTGGGTGGGGGAAGGCCAGTACTGTCTGTAGACGTTCAAAAGCAAAGACACTGGAGTCTATAACTATAGGCCTTCCATTAGTGGAGATTTAAAGAAAAAAGGCTCTGTACTCCCTCTATTATTTGGTTTGTAAAATTTCTGCATGCTATCATTGTTACGTTGTTTACTAACAGAGTTAGAACTGCAGTTTAAAAGTTGTATTCTTCACACAGATTAACAGATTTACACATTTCCACTGTAATATTAGCTGATCTTACCTCAATACGATTGAACTCATCAAAGCAGGCCCAAGCTCCAGACTGTGCCAGTCCTTTGAAGAACTCATGGCTTTGTAATCCAGACCATCAGAACAGTTAAACACCACACACTAGAAACAAATAATAGATTTAATGACTGTATTAAAGGTGATATACCTGATTTCAAATTGCCTAGCTTAGAATGTCAACAAATGGAAACAAAGTCATAGAACTCTCAGCCCCTCCCGTCAGGTAGAATTCCTAAGCCACGCCCCAGGGTTGGAAAAACGCTTAGCCCCAGAAGATGATCGAGTGCAAGACACTGGTCCGCAGTTCATTCAAGTACCGTAACATGGCGGAATCACCGGTAAGTGAAAACAATATCACAACAAACAACTGACATTAATTGTTACTTTGTCCTGAACCTGACGTGGAACCAGCCGGCGGCTGTTTCTCCTGCTGTGACATGGTAGAGCAGCGATCACTCCCAGCAGTGGTGTGCTGCGGTAATGCGACAAAATAAAAACTTTGTATCTGAAAAGAACCTGCAAGTCCAAATACAAAAGATGCATCTGCAGAAAGACGAGAGAGAAAAACAGGTCCGTTTAAACTGTCTCAGTTTTTTTAGGCGGAGAAGCCAAATAAATGCGAAAGCCCGTATGGCTGGAGAGACTGTCCAATCATTCCTTTCGGGTCGAACCATTTGATTGATTGATGTTTTTAGACAAATACGGGAGAATCACTTAATTTTTTTTTTTTTTTCGTTTTTTTTTTTTAATCTTCACAATAAATCTTTATCCATGCTGTGTTAAAAAGTATTTTAATGGTCATGAAAAAAAACATGTTAAGCTAATTTGTTATGCAAATTAAGGATAGCAGCTTTAAGATAAAAGTACAAACAAAATACAGCACAATATTTTACCTGTTTAGCTAATGCTTTTGCAGATCTTTGGTGGTCTCTGTCTTTCCAGTTCCTGCAGGGCCCTCAGGAGCACCTCCCAAATTTAACTTTAGTGCCCCCATTAAGGTCCTAATGTATTACAAACACAATATATAAAAATAATAACAAATACAAATTTAATCTGAGAATTTTCAGTGTCTTGAAATATGGAGAGTGTAGTAAAGTTTTCTAAAATAAATATTGTAATTCATGGCTCTAACAACAAGACCAAACTTGATTTAAGGTACCTGTAGCAGCGATCAGTTAGTGGTGTGATGACCAGACGTGGAGAGTTGCCCAGATATTCATAGCCATATTTCAGGCAGGTGGTAATCATGCGCAGCATCACTTCTCCTCCCTCCCAGAAATAAAGCAACTGAGAAATCCAGGCAAAATCATTCAAGGAGGAGATGTGATGCTCTGCTAGTTTCACCACAACATCTCAAGCAGGATAAAGAAAAACAATTAAATTAAATTCAACAGAACAACTTAATTTAAAAAAAAATATTTAAGAATGTAGGTATTTAGCTATTACCATGAACAGCAATGACAGTAAGAGCACCCAGGGTCATTCTGGCTCCTCCTGATAGCTTCCCTCGTACAAGCTCCACAATGTCAGCAATCTGGTTATTACATTTCTCAACAAAGGCCTTTAGAACATCATGGAAAGTTCACACCAAGTTAGACTAAAAATAATAAATATTTTTCAAGAAATTGACTTTTCTGCAGATTGATTTAAAACTTACAAGCAGAGAGTTGGTTTGGATGGCCTCAGACACTTCACTGGTCCAAACAAGGGAGGAGGCACAAATAACAACCTGGCCCGGCCACTGTAACACCCACTTCTTCCGAGGCACCTACGTAAAAATACAAATGTTGATTAAGGTTTGGTCAAAATTGTATATCAGCCTTCCCTTTGCAGGTCAGCTTTGTTTTGTTTCAGATAATAAATTGTAATGGGTTAAAAGTAACCAAAATCCAAGTGACATTTTGATATTAGCCAAGACCTACCTATATTTACAAGAAAACTATCCAATAATGTCAAATTTCAGAATATCTCTGCATACTCAGTCACTCCTTGATGAATGACATGTTGAACACTTTTTAGCATCAGGCTCTCCACCTGCAGCAGCCACTTTTCCACCATCCCCTAAAATGGTAACAGCACATAAGTTAATCTGTCCAGAGAAACACTAACAAACAGATACAAGTTAAAAAAGGATGTGTACCTTTGCCTGAGCTGGATAAATCTTCTCTGTGAAAGGTACCATTTCCTTTTCAGAGCTGATCATGCCAGTAATCTCCAAGTCCTTGGTGAACTCAAGTTTTGAAATGCCCTCAAAGCACTTCTTCAGGTGGGGTTGGACACACAGAGGGTCTTTGGTCTGTGACAGAATCTCCAGCAGCTCATCATTTGACAGAAAGAAAAATCTGAAAACAATGAAAACAGAGGAAATTAAAAAAAAAATCTCATTAAAAGTCTTCTAAATCACCAGAGCCCATTATCACACATGTCCTCACGTTCTAAAAACAGAAGAGAAATCGAGTTACACTTATACATTTAAGATATTTTTTCTTTCCGAACAGTTTTTTCTTATCAAACAGAGTGAAAAGAGAACCTGGGGAAAACAGCCTCTTCTTCTCCAGGTAGGTTGTGATGGCCACATCCATGTCCACACAACAGTAAATGTTGGCAATTCTCATACACACTTTGTTTTAGTTTATAAGTTGATTTCATTAATTTTATTGGTTAATGATACACTAGTTCTAATTGTAAGTGCACACATTTAGTTAACTACTGTATTTCACCCATTCTGTTGAAGTTAACTTATGTTTTCTCTTACCGGTTGGTGCTGAGAGTTCCTCCTCTTCCTGCTTCCTGGGAGAGCTTTTGGACTGGCAAACATGGTTCTTCTTCTTTCTTGTTTTATGGCGGGTGGCAACCAACTCATAGGTGCATTTTCGTCACCACTGCATGGGAGTGTGAGTCAGAATGTGGAGTACCTTCTTTATTTATTTCCCTTACTAAATTCTATTTATTACCCCACTTTTACTTAAAAATTCTAACACTAACCTATACACCCCTATTCCCCCACTTAATAACTGCTTTAAACTAAATTCCCTATATCCCCTACCTTTTAACTTATCTTCTAACGTTTTCCTATTACATATTTCCTACATTTACATAATACATGTTCAACTGTTTCTTTATCCTCCCCACACTCACATTCCTGAACCGTGTTTTCCTATTCTCCATAAATTATAATTTAACCCTGTATGCCCCATTCTCATTCTAGAGATTACTACTTGATCCTTATTCTTCATTTGCATCTTTTCCATTCCACCTATTTTACTCTTGATGCTATATAAATGTCTTCCCTTCCCCTCCCTCATCCATTTTTCCTGCCATTCTTCCATAATTTGTTTTTTTATAATTGCCTTCATTTCATTCCTACTATATGGTATTTCTATTCGTAAATTTGACTTTATTGCTTGCTTTGCATAATAATCCGTCATTTCATTTCCTTCAACCCCCCTTTGAGCTGGCACCCACATAAACCTAAGTTCTCTATTTATCATACTTAATCTAAATAAACATTCATAAATTTCCATTAATATATCATATCTTAACTCTCCTGACATTGATTTAATTGCTAATAAGGCTGACATTGAATCTGAACATATTATCCCTTTTTTAATTCCGTTTTGCTCTAACCACTGGAAACTAAAAGATATTGCTAACAATTGTGAATATTGACAAATCATTCGCTGTAACCTATTCCCTACAATGTTATCCCAATTACCCCTACCTTCCCTCCTACCCATTTAATTCTAAATATATATAAATCTATTACAGCTGTTGGAAAAAAAACAATAAGGTGTTACTGACCATAAAAACTTTTTAACTACTTTCCTCTCATTTAATTTGCATTCTTCTGCCAACCTACTAGCTTCCTGAATCATACTCTCATTTGTTGTATCTTCCTGTCCTCCTCCTACTCTCATCTCTCCCTTTACCAAATGCTCATCCTCCTCACATCCTTGTACATTAACCCAGTAATTCAATTTTAGTTACTTAAACCTTAGCTTCAAAGGCATCTCACCCATTTCTACTTGCACTGCAACCGTTGGTGTTGTCCTAAATGCTCCACAACATATTCTTTATGCCTGACTCTGTATAATTTCAATTTTCTTTATTAAAGTCTTACTTGCTAAACTATACACTATACTACCATAGTCTATGATTGACCTAACCATAGCTGTATAAATTTGTTTCAGTGCTTCCATGCTGGCTCCCCATTCATTTCCCCTTAAACACCTCATTACATTAATCACCTTTTTACACCTTTCTTCTACTTTATTAATATGATCCCTCCAAATTAATGTTTCATCAAACATCACTCACAAATACCTAAAACTTTTAACTTGTTCTACCTGCTCCCTATGTAACTTAAGGTCAATTTTAACATTCCTCTTCCTTGTAAACACCATGCTTTTTGTCTTTTCAACTGAAAATGTAAAACCCCAGTCAAACGACCAACTTTCTACCTTATTTATTGCCTCCTGTACCTTCTTCTGCAAATATTGAATATTTCTACCTCTTTTCCATATAATTCCATCATCCGCAAATAACGCTTTACCCATATCACTCCCAATACCTTCAAATACATCATTAATCATAATAGAAAACAACACTGGACTAATTACACTCCCTTGTGGTGTTCCATTATCCACTACATACCTCTTTGATATTTTATCCCCCACTTTAACTTGAACGTTTCTATTATCTAAAAAATCCTTTATCCACTCATACATTTTTCCTTCTATCCCCAATCTTCTTGATTTAATTATTAATCCTTCTTTCCACACCATGTCATAAGCTTTCTCAATGTCAAAGAAAAATTACTCTCTTTATTACTTTGTGATTTCCTGATTTCATTTTCTAAACTCACTATTGCATCCATCGTTCCTCTACCCTTCCTAAAACCATTTTGATACTTCCTTAGCCACCTCTTAAATAATAATTCAATCTTTCTGTTAGAATTTTTTCCATTAATTTCCCTATATGAGATGTTAGAGCTATTGGCCTATAATTTTCTGGATTACTTGCCTCTCTTCCTCCTTTAATTATTGGAATAATCATTGCTTCCTTCCAACTTTCTGGTATTTTTCTGTTAGGTTTTGACGGAGGTTGTAGGACCCAGGTGCAGTGAGTGTGGGGGAAAACACAACTGAATGGGTTTAAAGAACAACAGAAGGTTTTAATAAAATAGAAAGTAACATGCCGACGTGGCAGCAAATAAACTTACAAGAGGGGAAGAGGCGGTGAATCCAAACAAAGGTAATCCAAAACAAAGCAAGACAAAAGGAGATGCCGAGACTAAGATAAACTGAAAACTGAGACAGAGACTGAGACTGAGACTGAGACTGAGACTGAGACTGAGACTGAGACTGAGACTGAGATACATGATACTAAGAGCTAAGACAGGGGAACTATGAGAAGAGACAGGGACTACAACTAAGAATGACTAAGAACTAGGACTAAGAACTAACCAACACTGACTAACAAACACATGAGACTTAAATACCCAAACCTAACTGATTACAAAACTCAAAACATCTGAGGACATGGGGAGAAACAAACACAGGAACTAATCACAGAAACAAGAAACACCTGAACGGAAAAACACTAGACTGAAGAGACAAGCTGAACTGACAAGATACTGAATGACACATGAGGAGAACAGGAAGTACAGAGATAACAAAAATAAAAGCAAAACAGGAAACTAAATGACTAAGGAAAATAAAAGCATAACATGACCTAAGATACCGAATGAGAACAAAAGGAAAAACAACTGCTGAAAACCCCCCAAAGTACACAACATAATAAAACAACCAAAACCCAAAGGCCTGACATTTTCCCTTCATTTTGTTTCCTAGTTTTTTAAGCATTTCATAACGTTATCTTTACCAGGTGCTGATTTCTTATTCCTCCCCATTGCCCTTTCTAATTCACTTAATGTAAATACTGCATCTATTGCTGAATTCTTCCTCTCCTCATTACTATCTATATCATTGTTAGCATTCCATTGTAGTATTTTTAACATTCACCTACCCAATCCCCCCTCCATCTTGACTTGCAAATGAACTCAGATTATTTCTCACCTCTTCCCATGCCAAATCTTCAATGTCTAAATGATTTATTGTGGCTTTCGTGATGATCTGTATTCTCTCAGTTTTTGACTTAGTTTCCATAGTTGCATTTATTACCCCTGCAATATAAGTAACTAACTTTTTCACATCTATCCACACTCTTCCTCCTTTTTCCATTTTCTCCACTGTTTCTTCCTTTCTGATTTCATTTCTTTCCTCTGTATTCTTCCCCACCATTCTTGCTGCTTCTGCATATGATATCTTCCTCTGAACCTTTGTTTGCTGAATTTGAACTTCATCACCTGACATCCTGCACAAGATGCACTGTGCTCCCCTCCACAATTAAAGCACTTTAGTTTCATTTTATTCTTGCACTCCTCATAACTATGCTCCTCTTCTTCCCTTTACACACACCTGCTGTATGTCCAAACCTTTGACAGTTGAAATACCTTACTGGCTTTGGAATGTACTCTCTTACAGAGTATGACATGCACCCAAGGAAGACTCTATATGGTAGTATTTCTCCTTCAAACTCTATCATTACTGAATTTTGTTCTCTCTTTACTCCAACCCGAAATTCAGTGAATCTTTTTACATTTTTGACCTTTGCCCCTTTCAGATTATTCTTAATTTCTTCTGTTGTTACCTCTACAGGTATCCTCCAAATCACTCCCCTCGGCCCTTGTCCACCCATTCCCACCTTGCTTATACTAATGACCTTATGCTTTCCAAATTCTTTCATTCTACATGCCTTTTCTCTCTGTTCAACTGTCTTACATATGATTAACAGATTTCCATCTCTGAGCATCTTAGCCATTTTAATATCTCCCACTTGTTTTTTTAATATAGTTGTCAGCTTGACTGGACTCATCATACTCAATCCATTACCCTCACTGAATCCCACAATAACACAATAACTAAAAGCTTTATTAGACACTGGAAGCACTCAGACTCTTGTGCATAGAAAATACATACTAACCAGTGATCTGTGCAGTTCTGAACCAATATCAGTTTGTTGTGTGCATGGTGATGAGAAATCTTACCCCACAGCTGATCTATGTATTGAGGTGCAAGGGGTTACTTATTTGCTGAAGGTTGGTGTTGCAGATAATTTACCCTATCCTGTAGTTTTGGGGGAGGATCTGCCTGTCATCTATGATCTGTTAAAGGAAGTGCAAAGATGTAATGCAGCTGTGACAAGGGCTCAAGCCAAAAATCAAAGTGACCATCTTGGATCCCTCAGTGCTTTACCATTCTTTGACTCTGAAATGGAAGTACAATCTGGGAAGACACATAAATCACAAAGTCATAGAAGCTGTGAAAAGTTTGAATATAGTTTCAAGTTCAAGTTTATTTATTTATAAAGCGCCAGTTCGTGACAATGTCATTTCAAGGCACTTCACAGAAAAATCAACCAAATAATAATAAAACATTTTCTATCTAAAGAACCAGCCGACTGGGCTGAATTGTTAGTTCAGCACAATCCCCCATCCTGAGCAGCACGATTGGCGACAGTGGAAAGGAACGACTCCCTTTTAACAGGAAGAAACCTCTAGCAGAACCCGGCTCAGGATGGGCGGCCTTCTGCCTTAGCCGCCTGGGGTCTGAGCTGACAGGAAAGAGACACAGACAAACACCGATGGATTTTGGCCTTTCATCATGTCTATAGAAAGATAAACAGTTAATGGCAGCAGTAACAATCAAAAGCAATAACAATTTGATGGCTCTAGTGGGAATATTTCATCCCTTGTTTATGTGAGAGTGTATATACGTGAACGCAAGTGGGAATATTTCATCCCTTGTTTATGTGAGATACACCCTCCTCAGAGGCAGCCAGAGTAAAGAAAGACAGCAGAGTGAAGAAATGTGGTCAGTATGTCCACCGGCAGTCTAAACCTATAGCAGCATAACTAAAGGGAAAGCTCAGGAGAACCCAAGCTAACCCTGACTATAGGATTGTGTAAAAAGGAAAGTTTTAAGTCTATTCTTAAAACTACACAAGGTGTCTGCCTCACGGATAAAAAGTGGAAGCTGGTTCCACAGGAGAGGAGCCTGATAACTAAAAGCTCTTCCTCCCATTCTACTTTTAGAAACTCTAGCAGACTTGCAGAGAGCGAAGTGCTCTGTTAGTTAGCATATACAGTGGGGCAAAAAAGTATTTAGTCAGCCACCAATTGTGTAAGTTCTCCCACTTAAAAAGATCAGAGAGGCCTGTAATTTTCATCATAGGTATACCTCAACTATGAGAGACAAAATGAGGAAAAAAAATCCAGAAAATCACATTGTCTGATTTTTAAAGAATTTATTTGCAAATTATGGTGGAAAATAAGTATTTGGTCACCTACAAACAAGTAAGATTTCTGGCTTTCACAGACCTGTAACTTCTTTAAGAGGCTCCTCGGTCCTCCACTCGTTACCTGTATTAATGGCACCTGTGTGAACTCGTTATCAGTATAAAAGACACCTGTCCACAACCTCAAACAGTCACGCTCCAAACTCCACTATGGCCAAGACCAAAGAGCTGTCAAAGGACACCAGAAACAAAATTGTAGACCTTCACCAGGCTGGGAAGACTGAATCTGCAATAGGTAAGCAGCTTGGTGTGAAGAAATCAACTGTGGGAGCAATTATTAGAAAATGGAAGACATACAAGACCACTGATAATCTCCCTCGATCTGGGGCTCCACGCAAGATCTCACCCCGTGGGGTCAAAATGATCACAAGAACGGTGAGCAAAAATCCCAGAACCACACGGAGGGACCTAGTGAATGACCTGCAGAGAGCTGGGACCAAAGTAACAAAGGCTACCATCAGTAACACACTACGCCGCCAGGGACTCAAATCCTGCAGTGCCAGACGTGTCCCCCTGCTGAAGCCAGGACACGTCCAGGCCCGTCTGCGGTTTGCTAGAGAGCATTTGGATGATCCAGAAGAGGATTGGGAGAACATCATATGGTCAGATGAAACCAAAATAGAACTTTTTGGTAGAAACTCAACTTGTCGTGTTTGGAGGGGAAAGAATGCTGAGTTGGATCCAAAGAACACCATACCTACTGTAAAGCATGGGGGTGGAAACATCATGCTTTGGGGCTGTTTTTCTGCAAGGGGACCAGGACGACTGATCCGTGTAAAGGAAAGAATGAATGGGGCCATGTATCGTAAGATTTTGAGTGAAAACCTCCTTCCATCAGCAAGGGCATTGAAAATGAGACGTGGCTGGGTCTTTCAGCATGACAATGATCCCAAACACACCGCCCGGGCAACGAAGGAGTGGCTTCGTAAGAAGCATTTCAAGGTCCTGGAGTGGCCTAGCCAGTCTCCAGATCTCAACCCCATAGAAAATCTCTGGAGGGAGTTGAAAGTCCGTGTTGCCCAGCGTCAGCCCCAAAACATCACTGCTCTAGAGGAGATCTGCATGGAGGAATGGGCCAAAATACCAGCAACAGTGTGTGAAAACCTTGTGAAGACTTACAGAAAACGTTTGACCTCTGTCATTGCCAACAAAGGCTATATAACAAAGTATTGAGATTAACTTTTGTTATTGACCAAATACTTATTTTCCACCATAATTTGCAAATAAATTCTTTAAAAATCAGACAATGTGATTTTCTGGATTTTTTTTCCTCATTTTGTCTCTCATAGTTGAGGTATACCTATGATGAAAATTACAGGCCTCTCTGATCTTTTTAAGTGGGAGAACTTACACAATTGGTGGCTGACTAAATACTTTTTTGCCCCACTGTATAGTATGAAAAAACTGTCAGATGAAGCTGCTCCAGATTTGCCCCTGGGTTTTGCAATACCAAATGATATTAGACAAATGCAACAGGATGATCTGACCTTGTCTGCTCTGTTGTTGAGTGCTACGGAAGAACGGAGATAAAAACTGACTCCAATAAAGAGCAATACATCTTACAAAATGGTATATAATACCATCACCATGGCCAGTTGAAACAATTCGTGGTTCCTAGAGTTGCCCGTGAAACTGTGCTCACATTGGGCCACTCTGTTCCATGGGCTGGCCACCTTGGGAAGCACAAAACCATTCATCGCATCAAACGCCACTTCTTTTGGCCTGGTTTATGTGCAGATGTGGCTCAGTTTTGTAAAAGCTGCCCTCAGTGTCAAATGACATCAATTAAAATCCCTACAAAATCCCTACAAAAGCACCACTCCAGCCACTTCCAATAATTGGCACACCATTTGAATGCCTTGGTATGGATGTTGTTGGCCCTGTGGAAAAGAGCAAAGCAGGAAATTGTTATATGTTGGTTATTACTGACTACGCCACAAGACATCCTGAATTTTTTCCACTAAGAACCATCAAAGCAAAAACAGTGGCTTTTTCATTGATCCAGTTTTTCTCAAGAGTTGGGTTTTCACAAGAAATTTTGACAGACCAAGGAACTAACTTTATGTCAACCTTGTTACAGCAGGTTTATAAGCTTCTGTGCATCAGGAGCATGCAACACCATATCGTCCACACACGGATGGATTGACCGAGCGCTCCAACCAAACTTTGAAACAAATGTTTCGTAAGTTTGTCAATGATACTGGGTCTGATTGGGACCAGTGGCTTCCGTATCTTCTCTTTGCCTACAGGGAAGTTCCTCAGGTCTCTACTGGTTTCTCACCATTTGAGCTCCTCTATGGGCATGAAGTCAGGGGTCCTCTGACCCTGCTGAGAGAGACATGGGAGGGGGACCGAGGTAAGGAGGAACCAGTAAGCACAATTTCCTATGTGGTCCAAATGAGGGATAAGTTAGAAAAGATGAGTGAACTGGCTCAATTGCATATGGCATCTGCCCAGCAGCGTCAGAAGTTATGGTTTGATAAAGCAGCTCGACACCGCAGTTTTGTTCCAGGCCAAAAGGTTCTTGTAATGCTGCCCTCTTGTGACAGTAAGTTGCTGGCAAAGTGACAAGGGCTATATGAGGTTCAGAAAAGATTGGGACCACCTACCACCTACATGATCTCTACTCCAGGTCTGCAGCGAGGAAGTAGGGTTCTTCATGTCAACTTGTTGAAGGAGTGGGTCCCAAAGACTGAAGACAAAAAGGAGCACTACTGATTCATCGCGTGGAGGAGGAAGAGGATGTCAATGAATATCTGCCTTCAATTACATCCTCAGCCTTAGGTCACCTCACTACAGAACAACAGGCTCAAGTAATGACTCTTCTTAAACCAGATGTATTCAAAGAGTGCCCAGGTCGCACTACACTGGTTAAGCATAATATTGTGTTAAAACCTGATGCAAATGTGAGACGCATGAGTTACAGAATACCACAGCGGTTCCTGTCTCTCGGAATTATTCAACCTTCAGCAAGTGCAACCCTGTAGTCCTGGTTCCTAAAAAGGATGGAATGATTCGGTTTTGCATCGACTTCAGGTATTTAAATTCTGTATCAAAGTTTGACTCTTACCCTATGCCATGGATTGATGAGCTCACTGAACATCTGGGGAGGCCAGATTTTTAACTACCATTGATCTCTTTAAGGGATACTGGCAAGTTCCCCCCACCAAACAGTCTCAGGAGCTGACAGCTTTTCGCACCCCTTGGGGCTTGTTTGAGTTCACAGTTCTGCCATTTGGTCTTCATGGGGCCCCTGCTATGTTTCAGAGACTAATGGATCAGATTCTCTGTGGACTGGGAGAGTTTACTTGTGCATATTTGGATGACATTGTCATTTTCAGTAGCACATGGGAGGAGCATATGGTGCATTTGAATGAGGTTCTGGAGTGGATACAGGCTGCTGGTCTTACGGTCAACCCTGCAAAGTATGCTGTGGCCAGGACAGAGATACAGTACCTGGGATTCACCATTGGAGGTGAGACAATTAAACCCCAAATTGATAAAGTGAATGCAATAACAACATGTCCTGTCCCACAGACAATAAAGCAGTTGCGGTCTTTCCTTGGGATGACCTCATTTTACCATCGGTTCATCCCAAACTTCTCTGCAAGAGCAGCACCTTTGACGGACAAGACTGGCTCACGCTGCCCCAACAAGGTTTAGTGGACTGCAGAAGCCCTGGCAGCTTTTGAGGACATCAAATATTCTCTGAGTGAGAAACCTGTTTTGTATTCTCCAGATTTTGAAAAAGATTTCCCCACAACAGTAAATGTTGGTAACTCTTATGCACCCTTTGGTTTAGTTTGTAAGTTGATTTCATTAAATTTATGGGTTAATGATACACTAGTTCTATTATAAGTGCACACATTTAGTTAACTACTGTATTTCACCCATTCTGTTGAAGTTAACTTGTGTTTTCTCTTACCGGTCGGTGCTGAGAGTTCCTCCACTTCCTGCTTCCTAGGAGAGCTTGGACTGGCAAACATGGTTGAAGGGCTCAGTGTTGTGCATGAACACGTTCATATTTACGGTGAACTGTGAACTGAACGAATCAGTTTTCATACCATGAACGTGAAAGAGAGCGGAGCTCATTTTGGCAAGAATGAGTGGCACACGCAGTTCACGCTCATTTGAAAAGTCAAGTTTTACGACACTGTTTACCGCAACCACCATGACGGTCCAGCATGGCTAGTGCTGCTAGTTCCCGCGATCCAAACTCAGCTACAGGCATTGCTGAAGCTAGTTTTGCAGAGCACTTGGGAGAGTTTTATGTACAAACAGAGCAAGACTCAGACGGAAAAAACCTAACGTTTTTGTGCAAACTGTGCCCACCGGGACTTAACAAGCAAGTACGTACGTCAGCCACATCGAGCTCAAATTTGAAATGCCACATAGAGTTAAAGGCAATCTATTCTCTATCTGAACATTATTTTTCTCCTGGATATAATAATTATCTCTAGTCTCTTGATTCTTTATTGGTTCAAGAATTTTGTTTAGTTTTGGAGTGGCAGTGATTTGTGATGGATAGTTAAGAAGAGGTTTTATTGAGCACTTATAAAATGTAACAAATGAACGTGAACTAGTTCATTTTTAGATATGTGAACTTGGCTCATTTTAAAAAAAAATGAACTATGAACATGAACTAGTTCATTTTCATCTGTGTGAACTGAACTTTGAGCTAGTTCTTTTTAAGTATGAACTGGCACAACACTGGAAGGGCTCAACTCCACTAAATACAGGAGGAGCTAATTGGACCAACCAAACTCCTCCAGGAAGAGGGGATTAATGACTTTCCTTGTTTATTTGCTTATGAGTTTGGTTACAGATTTAAGTTTGAAGTTATACATTTAGGTTTACATGTTTATGTTATTTAGTTTCATTAACAACCCAACTGTACTGATTAGTTTGTTTTGTAGTTAGTAAATGTTTGTCTAGTCTCCATCCATCCCTGTGTGTCTTTGTCTGTTAGGTCAATTATGTTGTTTAGTCAGTTGAGAAGTTAAGTTAACCATTTGTTTGAGTTCCATTTTTGATTAGTTGACCTCTTTTATGAGCTCAAGTTATTTTTATTATATTTTGGGGAAAGGAAAAATAAAAGAACATCCCTTTTTTGAAGAACCTATGTGCTTCCTCCACTCATTTAACTTGGTCCATCACATTAGGTGTTGAGGCCTTTCTGAATACCATCCAGGTATTCGCTGCACTCCAGCAAACGTTCCAGCATGTTTGGTTGCTCTGTAGCCACCAGAACACGTGCATCCTTAACCTGGACCAGTGCAGTCACACAAGTTAAAGTAAAATGTTTGGGACTAATTCAACAAAATAAACCAATATGCTGTATGTCACAAGTAACTTACAGCTTCCGAAATTAAATCCTTCCAGTTCTTGTCCACAATGGCGAATTTGCGGCCTTCCTCGGGCATCTGAGCAATGATGTCCTCTGAGCTGAAGATGGGTTCAAGATAGAGCCACGTGGCCTGACACTTTAACATGGCATCAAGGATGTCCTGCATACTCTGCAGCTTGTCCTCCCATTTCTGTGAAGAAAGTGATGACATACGTATGTGTTAATTTCATCAAAGTTCTTTGTTCACATTAGTTTAATCTCTTATTTCTCATCATTTTAAAACATGCTTTAGCATCCCCATCATTACCGTCACTAGGTGTTACTCACCTTGGATTCAGTCTCTATTGGCTTGATAAAAGGTGAGCCTCGCATAGTCTGCATCTTCATAATGTGATCATCCAGAAGGACTTGGATATCATCTACAGCTGACACAATTTTGGCATCCTAAATAAAATAAATTCAACAGTCTGGGTTTATAATAAACCAACAGAACCATAAGGATTTACCACAATCATTTCAAGTTCCAGATTCTACATCTCGTGAGTGTTGTGTTAGTCGTACCTTATCTCTGTATGTGGAGAAAGAGAACCGAAGGTCAACCCACTCTTTCTTCATGTTTTCCAATGACTTTTCTAGGGAGTATTCCTTACTGGCTGATTCTCCAATATCTTTCAACCTATGTCAAGTTCAAACAGAAATCCTTTAAATTTCCATAACAGCCACTGGTCTCCTCTAATACGATGTGTGCTAAGTATGGTGTGGTGTAAGTGAAATGCTGTACTTGTCGGAGAACTTGGAAAGCCCGAGGTCCAACATGTTCAGCAGTGAGCTGTTTGCATCTGGTTTGACATCAAAGCCTGCAATGTCACTGATCTACACGTAGACACAAACATTATTTACATCAACTCTAGATCACAAGATACAGGACTCCAAAAATCATCTGATCTAGCAAAGTTGGTCATTTTAAGGCAGCACACCTGCTGCCAATGACGATCCTTGAGGCAGGGATTACAGATGGTTGTCAGGACAGGTAAGTACTGCTTAAAATTTTCTATCATGGTTTCAAAGATTCTAGCCACATGACAAGGCTTAAGGAGGTTTGAGAACGTCTTTGTCAGTTTGTGCATGGTCCTCCACATGATGTCCAGCTCATCAGAGATTTTCTCAGCATCCAAGAGCCGGAAAGGACCTAGAGTTAAAATCATGAAGGAATTGCAACAAAATAGAAATACTTTTTTTTTTCTCATAAGGGTATTTCTAAATAAAAGGTAAGCAAAAAAAATCAGCAAGGCATCAAGTCTACTTTATGTTCTTACCATTCAACCACACTTCTGACATGGTCTTAAAGTTCAACGCTGTGTTCCACAGCTGCTCATATGGTTGTTTATCAGCTATAAGGGTTTGGAGAATTGGAAACTGACTCTGCTCCCTGTCAAGCAAAGTTTCCTCTTTGTTGATTTCCTGTTTAAATACACAAGAATTATTTTCATTTTCCACGTATTTAGTTTTGGACTTTTAAAGCAATACTGAATAACTTTTCCACATCCGTGTCTCAGACAGCCATTGCTTGAACCGGTGTTCTGCAGAAATAAAGTGGCTTGCAAAATTATTCGGCCCCCTTGAACTTTTCCACATTTTGTCACATTATGGCCACAAACATGAATCAATTTTATTGGAATTCCACGTGAAAGACCAATACAAAGTGGTGTACACGTGAGAAGTGGATCGAAAATCATACATGATTCCAAACATTTTTTACAAATAAATAACTGAAAAGTAGTGTGTGCGTAATTATTCAGCCCTCTTTGGTCTGAGTGCAGTCAGTTGCCCATAGACATTCCCTGATGAGTGCTAATGACTAAACAGAGTGCACCTGTGTGTAATCTAATGTCAGTACAAATGCAGCTGCCCTGTGACGGCCTCAGAGGTTGTCTAAGAGAATGTTGGGAGCAACAACACCATGAAGTCCAAAGAACACACCAGACAAGTCAGGAATAAAGTTATTGGGAAATTTAAATCAGGCTTAGGCTACAAAAAGATTTCCCAAGCCTTGAACATCCCACGGAGCACTGTTCAAGCAATCATTCAGAAATGGAAGGAGTATGGCACAACTGTAAATCTACCAAGAAAAGGCCGTTCACATAAACTCACAGGCTGAACAAGGAGAGTGCTGATCAGAAATACAGCCAAGAGGCCCATGGTGACTCTGGACGAGCTGCAGAGATCTACAGCTCGGGTGGGGGAATCTGTCCATAAGACAACTATTAGTCGTGCACTGCACAAAGTTGGCCTTTATGGAAGAGTGGCAAGAAGAAAGCCATTGTTAAAAGAAAACCATAAGAAGTCCTGTTTGCAGTTTGCCACAAGCCATGTGGGGGACACAGCCAACATGTGGAAGAAGGTGCTCTGGTCAGATGAGACCAAAATTGAACTTTTTAGCCAAAATGCAAAACGCTGTGTGTGGTGGAAAACTAACACTGCACATCACTCTGAACACACCATCCCCACTGTCAAATATGGTGGAGGCAGCATCATGCTCTGAGGGTGCTTCTCTTCAGCAGGGACAGGAAAGCTAGTCAGAGTTGATAGGAAGATGGATGGAGCCAAATGCAGGGCAATCTTGGAAGAAAACCTCTTGGAGTCTGCAAAAGACTTGAGACTGGACCCTAAACATAAAGCCAGGGCAACAATGGAATGGTTTAAAACAAAACATATCCATGTGTTAGAATGGCCTAGTCAAAGTCCAGATCTAAATCCAATCGAGAATCTGTGGTAAGATCTGAAAACTGCTGTTAACAAACGCTATCCATCTAATCTGACTGAGCTGGAGCTGTTTTGCAAAGAAGAATGGGCAAGAATTTCAGTCTCTAGATGTGCAAAGCTGGTAGAGACATACCCTAAAAGACTGGCAGCTGTAATTGCAGCAAAAGGTGGTTGTACAAAGTATTGACTCAGGGGGCTGAATAATTATACACACCCCACTTTTCAGTTATGTATTTGTAAAAAAATGTTTGGAATCTTGTATGATTTTCGTTCCACTTCTCACGTGTACACCACTTTGTATTGGTCTTTCACGTGGAATTCCAATAAAATTGATTCGTGTTTGTGGCTGTAATATGACAAAATGTGGAAAAGTTCAAGGGGGCCGAATACTTTTGGAAGCCACTGTATGCTACCCGTTGAGCTGTGATACCGATTCCTTCTGCACATGTGCACATTTTACCTGTCAAAGAAATTCTCCCAGGACAGGAACACTAAATATGTTATTTTTAATTTCTTTGCATTGTCAAAGTGACGGACAAATGTTTGGACACACAGAGGAGAAGGACACAACAATGGCCGACAATGACCCAGAGGGCTTTTATATAGAAAATATCAGGGAAGGATCATAAAAATATGCTTAAATAATTAACAGGGCCCACTCGCCATAAACAAGAATACTGTATAAACTTCAAATGACATCTCTAAGTTGTCATTTCGTACTATGGCGGCATTTTTCATCAGGGCAGCATAAGTCACCAGAACACCACTTCCTGCTGAGACCTGAATTACTGAAGTTATTTAGTCTATTATAAAGTCATCGGAAGCGCACAGAAAGATGTCTAATATAAAGCTGAACAAGTTGTTCGATAAGTATCCACTTAGACAAGTTTCAAAATTGTAGCTTAAATTTTTAAAAAATATTTTGTACTGCTTTAACTACTACATTTAGTAGATTTCACCTCTAGCTCGGTGACAGCTGCCATTAGGTTGGCTGTGATTTGAGAGAGCTTTGTGACGTTGCACTTGATCTCATATAGGCTTGTCATTTCCTTCCTCTTGAAAGCCTGGATCTCCTTGTCCACTTCCTCCATCCTCTGGTCAAATTCAAAGATCCTGAGAGATTCAGAAAGACATGCTGACTAATTATCACCTGCAGCATAAAAGCAAAGGCTCAGCAATAATCTTATTCTCCATGTCGGTGTGTGTGTGCACACACGTGTTTCATCTACAAAATGTTTTATGAACCACAGGTCAGATCTTAATAAAACTCTTGGTAAGTCTTGGATGATATACATCTACAACGGCTTAATGTTTGGAGTTAATCCAATTCAAGATGGCTACAATAGGCTACAAGATTAGCAAACACAAAAATAGCCACAACTCTGTCAATTTTATAGATAATGACTTGAAATTTGGTTTGGTAGTAGCTGAGTGTCGCCGTCAACAGTTTGACCACTATCAAATTACACAGTTTCCGCGCTAGAAATTTTGCATGAAGAGGTGACATTCACCCTGTTAATCTGTGAATAATGTCACATTCAAGATTTGACAAAAATTTGACAAGAAAAACAGGCAGTACAGCAACACAGACAAGGCAGCAAGTCACACAACAAGGCCATGCATTGGATAGTGATGCATCAAATGATTGGTAAAATCTTAGGTGGTTGTATCTATTTTGAGATTAGGATGTGTTCGTTGTAACCTAGTAAGGAGATGGGATTCAGCCTGCTTCCTCAGGATCGCCATGCGAGACTCGCTGTCCTCAAGCTTAATCAGGATCTGACTCTGCCAGTGGAAAACACTGGAGTTCAGCCTCACATCAGCAGCTAGAGGATGAGAGAAGCCAAAGAAATAAACTGGACACGTTGAGGTTTATTGTGGAGAAATGTGACATTATTATAAGCCTGTTAATATGTATATTCAATAATACAGTATTACGTGGCAGAATAGCATAGTCGTTGAGGAAGGTGAGGCGGAAAACTGCAGCGTTGGTCTCATCCATCATCTTGTGAACAGTTATTCTGCTTTCTTTAATGAAGGAAATGAGAGACACCAACTCCTCTGTAGTTTTAGGCGTGCCTCGGACAATGTCCCTAATTTCCTCATACCGTTGACAAATGCTAACAGAAAAAGAAGAAAATCTGAATATGCTGCATCTTTAACTTCCATAAATAAATACTTTAAATGTGTACGTTTTCTTTTACCTTTTGTTTAGGTTGCGATTTTCCTCTATTTCAAATGTGACAATTTTGTCTTTCAGTTTCTCGGTACAGTCACACAGGTAATTGTTCAGCTCACCAGCACACAGATAAAACATGGACAGGGAAGCTGTGATGCGCAGCGAGGCAATTTCCTTCCTTATATCTTTAATACTCTCAATTTTCTGAGGATTCAAAAAGTGTGAATGGAGTTTGACAGTAAAATAAAAACAGGAAAAAAATTGTAGATTTTAATACTGAAGGGTTGAATTACATTGGCTAATTCTTCTAACGTGTGCTTCTCTTTGAGAAAAGCTGACACTTCCTGATTTGCTGTATTGTCCAGAAGATTGCTGTATTTTTGATACACATTCAGATACCTGAAAAATTAGATGTGATATTAGTGATTTCCAAATTTTTCAAAGCAAATAAAAGAGAAAACAATTTACGTGTCTTTACTTTTTTGGTCCTATTGTATTTTTGTGGAAAACCTTCTTGGCTTTGTTGATGATATTTGTAACCAGTGATTCATCGGGTCCTACAGTTTGCAGATGCAAGTTGTCCACATCAGTAAAGAGTCTACATTTCACCTGAACAAACATGCAGCACCAGTTATGTCTGAATGGTAAACAAAATTAAACAACAGAAACGATATTTTTAAAAAGATGGATGAAAATCAGGAATTTAAAAGGTTTTACTCTTGGGAGCTTCTCAGCACTCTTGATGATTTCCATAAAAGCCTTTTGAATAAACTCCCAACAGTCCTGTAAACTGGGAGAAAACTCAATACGAGTTTCTTCCACGCGCAGATTAACCAGCAGCACTGGAGTCCGAACATATTTTATCTCATTGAACACCTCTCCAAAGTCATTCCCCTCCTGAAAAAAAACATGATGCTGAAAAATCTTAGGTGACATGTTTGGATTATTCGTTATCTCATTTCAAAAGTCATTTGAGCCAAACCTCATGCATCATGAAGAACTTTAGAAGGTCTTGTAAAGATTCTGTGACTAAGCTTCTGAGCTGCAGCGACATGAGTCCAGCCACACAGCTGAAGAACTCCTGAAGAGCAGCTGAATGCACCTGCTTATCATTTGGTATGTGGGGTAGCCACATATTCTCATATGTGTCAAAAAGCAACGCACAGTGAGGCAGCCAACTGAAAGAACAAGATGGTTCAGACAAACACCTTTTACACATGGAACATACAGTGGGGCAAAAAAGTATTTAGTCAGCCACCAATTGTGTAAGTTCTCCCACTTAAAAAGATCAGAGAGGCCTGTAATTTTCATCATAGGTATACCTCAACTATGAGAGACAAAATGAGGAAAAAAAATCCAGAAAATCACATTGTCTGATTTTTAAAGAATTTATTTGCAAATTATGGTGGAAAATAAGTATTTGGTCAATAACAAAAGTTAATCTCAATACTTTGTTATATAGCCTTTGTTGGCAATGACAGAGGTCAAACGTTTTCTGTAAGTCTTCACAAGGTTTTCACACACTGTTGCTGGTATTTTGGCCCATTCCTCCATGCAGATCTCCTCTTGAGCAGTGATGTTTTGGGGCTGACGCTGGGCAACACGGACTTTCAACTCCCTCCAGAGATTTTCTATGGGGTTGAGATCTGGAGACTGGCTAGGCCACTCCAGGACCTTGAAATGCTTCTTACGAAGCCACTCCTTCGTTGCCCGGGCGGTGTGTTTGGGATCATTGTCATGCTGAAAGACCCAGCCACGTCTCATTTTCAATGCCCTTGCTGATGGAAGGAGGTTTTCACTCAAAATCTTACGATACATGGCCCCATTCATTCTTTCCTTTACACGGATCAGTCGTCCTGGTCCCCTTGCAGAAAAACGGCCCCAAAGCATGATGTTTCCACCCCCATGCTTTACAGTAGGTATGGTGTTCTTTGGATCCAACTCAGCATTCTTTCCCCTCCAAACACAACAAGTTGAGTTTCTACCAAAAAGTTCTATTTTGGTTTCATCTGACCATATGATGTTCTCCCAATCCTCTTCTGGATCATCCAAATGCTCTCTAGCAAACCGCAGACGGGCCTGGACATGTCCTGGCTTCTGCAGGGGGACACGTCTGGCACTGCAGGATTTGAGTCCCTGGCGGCGTAGTGTGTTACTGATGGTAGCCTTTGTTACTTTGGTCCCAGCTCTCTGCAGGTCATTCACTAGGTCCCTCCGTGTGGTTCTGGGATTTTTGCTCACCGTTCTTGTGATCATTTTGACCCCACGGGGTGAGATCTTGCGTGGAGCCCCAGATCGAGGGAGATTATCAGTGGTCTTGTATGTCTTCCATTTTCTAATAATTGCTCCCACAGTTGATTTCTTCACACCAAGCTGCTTACCTATTGCAGATTCAGTCTTCCCAGCCTGGTGAAGGTCTACAATTTTGTTTCTGGTGTCCTTTGACAGCTCTTTGGTCTTGGCCATAGTGGAGTTTGGAGCGTGACTGTTTGAGGTTGTGGACAGGTGTCTTTATGGAATTAAATTTCAGTCAAAAAGGTTAAGCGTGATTTTCTGCAGCGCGCACGCGTATTTAACCGTGCGCGCGCGTCTCCGCACGTGTGCGCGGGCGTGCAATCCACAGCACGCGCGTGAATTCACCCCACACGCCCGCGTATGATTCATTACACGAGTATTCATGAACCGCGCGTGTGGATCTCCAAACAGGCGCCTGTACATGAAGCTCTCATACGAGCGTGAAGGCAAACCAGGAGAGGCTGCGCGCGCGAAAGGAAAGTAATTATGACTGTTTGGAGGAGGAGACTAAGGCCCAGTGTGATCCTCATGTGATTGGTTATTTTATATCAGTCACCGCCCACCGAAAGAACCAGCAGCAGCTTCCTGCTAGTGGTGGAAGAAGAACCAGACATAGAACCAGCTGCAGCTGCACATTTTTTTTCAAGCCTCGTTCATGCTCCAGCAAGTTGGTGAAGGAATCGCGGGTAAAATGTTGTCTGCAAACTCCGGCATATAATTTTCTACACTAAATATTGGAACTAAAATCTAAGTTAATAACGCTAACTAAATGCTGTGCTATCAAATCGCTAACCTGAAAATCGAAGACGTTCGCAGTGCTCTCTATTCAAACTCCAGCTCGATACGAGGCGTGTCTACGGCTGAGCCGTTTTTATACTCGGCAGCGGCAGAGCTGCCACGTCACAAAATCTTAAGAACCTCAGAGCTAATCAGTAAACTGGATTCGAAATTCGAATGCAGTACACTGTTTAACCTTAGGAGGGAGCTACACAGACGTTTTTTGGCTTAAAGTTAAGATTTTAACAAATATGCACTAAAATATCAAAATAATGCCTGGGACATGTAGTTAAGACTACTAGACACCCGTTTAGACAGTTTATCAGCAAAAAAAAGTTGATTTGGGGGTTAGTTGCTCTTTAAAAATCAGACAATGGGATTTTCTGGATTTTTTTTTCCTCATTTTGTCTCTCATAGTTGAGGTATACCTATGATGAAAATTACAGGCCTCTCTGATCTTTTTAAGTGGGAGAACTTACACAATTGGTGGCTGACTAAATACTTTTTTGCCCCACTGTAACTGATGATTGTATGTGTTTTAAATTCCTTTCCAAGCTAACTGTTTTGTTTTTCCTGAATTAGGAATCAGATGATCAAAAACTGACACAGTTTCTTGAGATACCATCAACTATCCATTCATCCATTTTCTAAACCTGCTTCTTCCTTTTTAGGGTCACAGAGGGAGCTGGTGCTGATCTCCAGCAGTCTTTGGGCGAGAGGTGCGGTACACCCTGGACAGGTCGCCAGTCCATCAACTATCTAAAGTGGTCATTTTCTTTAAGTGCTTGTTTATTATAGCAAAAGCAGTTCATAGTGATTCTGTAGACACATGCTATCAATTATTGGATTTTTTTCTTTTCTTTAGAAAAATGACTCTAATTTCTTTACATTTTATTCCTGATAAGCCACATAATGTGGTGACCTTTAAAAAAAAACAGCCTGAAGCAAGAGTTCTGAGACTTTCTAAAAGTCCTTCAAAGTTTTATTTTGAACATTAGCTGATTTTTCACTCCAGTTCAGCACTTGATCCCTTTTAAAAGAAATAGTACAACTATAAGCTGTGGACCACTGCAGCATGAAAATCCTAAATTTGAAGAATGAAAACTCTTTAAATTACACAATCAACAAATGCACAGGTGAACAACATGTCTTTGTCTCTTTCTGTTGAACAAAAGAGAAGCAAAAAAAACCCAACATATTTCCAGTAGCTACCATGTTGTTCTTAAAATGTCAAATAACAACTTAAATGTTAAATTCATTTTTGAACAACAAGGTAAGAACTTTATCAACAGAAGTAAACACCTTGAAAAATCTGAGTTGTATTTTTCAGTAGAGACAATCCTGTTTGTTAACATGGTGGGGACAGACCTTACATACTGGAGCCAGTCACTAGAGGTTGCTCATTTTAATTTGACTTTACCTTCTGCATTTCTTATAGATGTTGAGGATTTACATATAACAGGTCACTTACGAAAAGGCCAAAAATAACACAGATCTACTTTAAAATGCCGAAGAAAATGCAGCTTGACAGGTAAAAAAAAAAACAACCTATAAATATATTTCCGCTCCAATGGACAGAATTCTTAAAGAGGTCATATACAAATTTCATGACTTTGTGGTTATTTCTGAAGTATTAACCTGTAATATGAAACATTTATATCTGAAAATCGTTAGGAAACACTCATTAACAGACCTTTCAATATCTCTGCGTGAAGATTCATCAGGCTTCGGGCTGCAACTCATTAACATTTGTTATGCGAATTTGCTGGACTCAGATTGGCTAACAAACTAGCCTATGAGAGCAAGGTATACTGTTTCCTGCCCCGCTGCGCATGGCAACAGCACACACAGTCTCTTCCGATTGGTTACCTCTTTATGCTACAGCTTTTAGCGAGCAGCACGCCAAGCGTGGTTTCAACTGTGGGAGCTGATGAATACTAACGAACAATGGAGTTGTGATGAAACAGATACAGGCCG
Source organism: Pachypanchax playfairii (assembly GCA_006937955.1). Taxonomy (NCBI): domain Eukaryota; kingdom Metazoa; phylum Chordata; class Actinopteri; order Cyprinodontiformes; family Aplocheilidae; genus Pachypanchax; species Pachypanchax playfairii. The sequence continues at coordinate 1,305,351 of SSNP01000122.1, read as the reverse complement.
TTCGAACTCGGGAGAACTCAGGTTTTATCGCCACCTGCGTAGTTTGAGAGATAAAAACTGGAAGAGAAGTTGTTGTGCTGATCTAACACCCACTATGAGGGTAAGAACACCTATGGAGCTAAAATATTCAACTGAAACCTCAGAAAAAACTTTTTTAATGGAAGGGCCTCTTTAAGAATGCTGACAACTTGAGTATTTGGTAAAAAGTAGAAACACCAGCATGAAAGCTGAATCTCCCTGGGTCATCAATGTTGATGACAAACTGCAAACAGCATTTATGTGGGAGTTTCCAAAATGTCTTGAAACAATCATGAGAGTTCTCATTTTTGTCCTAGAAAGTCACCAGGAAATCGCTCTTGTATATCTCTTGGATTTTTATCATGTTTAAAAGCTTCTCTCAAAATAGTCACAGAGTTATTGTGGTAGTAGGTACCATGTCTGGAACCTTTAATGAGTCCGAATGTGTGAGATATGAGAGACAAATTTGGAAAGTAATGGTGACTTTTAAAAGTCAGTCATGACTGACTGGAAACAGGAAAGAATAATAATATTTTAAGAAGGAAATAAATAACCATGGATAAGATTAGCATTAAATGCTAATGCTGTGATGTACTGGCAACCTGTCCAGGAGTAACCCTGCCTCTCGCCCAATGACAGCTGGAGACAAGCACAAGCTTCCTGCAACCCTGAACAAGCATAAGTAGGTATAGATAATGACTGACTGACTAATTCAAAGCAAATTAAGACCTAAACTCAAATTTTAAGGAAACCTCTCAATATAGAATGGACTACTTAAAAACTTTAAAAGATTTTTTTAAATGATCTCCTTTATAGGAAACTTTAAAGATGATTGTGTCAAACCTTCAGAACAGTAATTTAATCTTAAGGGGCATTGACTGATCCTAACTCAGACGTGATACATCTGTGTATGTGATGGACCCTGAAAACTCTACAATAAAAAGGTATCCAAGCAGACAGAAACTGAATACAGCAGCTAGTTTCTCTGCATATCAGTGGTTTATATTTCAGCTGTGCAGACAGACATCCTGTGCTGCTACATGGTCTGATGCGTAACACAACAGATGCACGGCAATAGATGCAACAGAATCTTCAAGTTAGTGAGTCTGAGCCGACCCCCAACAGGCAGTCTGACATGTGTCTGACAAAGTGGGCAAGATGGAAACAAAAGCCTGCACACACATTGAAGGGGTTTGCAAACACACAGTAAGACGTGAGCATACGTGAAGACGCAATGCACATCGGCACGTCTGGACATCAGCTTGTCATCTGTCTGATTGTAAGACATTGTACTGAATGTAAGACAGTTCTTCCTGACTGGAAATACGCACGTTTGAAGCAGTTCCTCTCTAGCAGCTTGGCACTGTCTCTGGACAAACTGTTCAAATTCAGATGGAGAGAAGGGGGTGGATGAGAAGTCCTCCAGTTTTACAAATCTCAACGATGAGAAGCTGCAACAAGAATAACAAAATTAAATACATTTGACTTTTTCCTGTTTAAAAAAATACTTAAACTCAGTAGATTTTGTAAGTCAGAACAGTTACAGGAACCCATCGTCACACCCCAGTGTCTATGATGTGTGTGTGTAATATTTTATGATTCTGACATCCCATTTTCACATCTTGGAATCTGAGTAACATTAGCTGGGTGTTTCTTTTCCTCCACACTCAATAATTTATTAGTCAAATTCATTCTGAGATATTGCATAGACTGTTCATGATGATTAAATTATCCTTTTCACTAACTGAAACTGTGATTTTTCATTTTCAAACAATTTTGTTAACATAAGCTGTAAAAATATACATTTATTACGTTAAATGCAAGTCATTTAGAGCATAAGCTTACAACCACTGAAGATCGTTTTACCTTTTAATCCAGACATCTTGCAGAAGATCCATAATAGGACTGGTTGTGAAGAGATGTTGACTTAGCCAGAATCTGGCTTCCCTGTAGCTGTGTGTCCAGGGAACTGGTGCACGGATCACCCTCCAGGGAAAAGGCTTGGGAATGCTGGATATGGACAGTCGCTGGCACTCCGATGGGTCCATTAAAATGTAGTCCACTAAACACGTGATTAAAAAAGTAATTAATAAGCATCACTTATCATTTATTTTGTTGATACAGATCTGAATGGACACGCAGACTTAAAGAAACGTTTCACTGGGATACTCGATAGCACTCCATACAAAATAAAAACTAATGTAAAGTTTTTATTTGTCTATTTAACTTTACCAATGCATTTCCTGAGAGTGAAGTAATAATCTTGTTTGATTTCCTCTAACATGTTGTCCATCAGTTTTTGGAGGTGTTTGCTATTAGTATCTTTTGACTCTGGAGGCAGCAGGTTCAGGATGTTGACCATCTGTTGGTCTGGCTGAGGGGCTAGCACAGACATTGGGATCCTGGTGTTGATGTAGTACATATACCTCTGTGAGAAAAATAAGTTCAGATCATCAGTGGGTTAAAATTAGGCACATAATGAGTGTGAGGCACAACCACTTGCCTCCAGGTCTGTGTCACTGGGCTCGGTCTGAGCGGCCCTTATCCTCGCCTCCTGCCTGTGCATGATGTCGAGCTGCTCTGCAGGACTCATGGGTCGGCTGCTGGGAGTTTCTATGTCTCCAGCCTTGGGCTTTGCCTGAGATGAGACTGGCACACGGGAGGATGTGTTCCTGTGAAAGCATGAATCAATCACATCCAGTGGTTCAGATAGATAAAGTGAAAAATCTCGAGCTTCAACTGCTGCACTGTGGGTGTCTTGGCATCATTACCTTGTCCTTGGTGCATTTGTTTTTCTCCTTCCAGATTGAATAGAAGCTGATAGAATCATTAAGATAATGAATATTCTCAGTAGTTCTTAGAAATGCACACAAACTAAATTCTCATACAGAAAATTAAAGATTACGTTCTGACAGAGATTAAGAACGCATGAGATCAACTTGAAAGGATACCAGATCCTGCTAGTTTCACAGAGAAATGGCCAGCAGTGTTTTGTCTCTTCCATAGCTTACCGATTTTTAGGTTCTGGGCTTTGGGCCTGTAGTTGTTTCCAATAGACTCACTGGGAGTTCGGTGGTGATGTTGCTCTTTAAAAGGAACAGCCAGAGTCAATGAACTGGTTTGAAGAATGGGTGGGTACATGCTGTTCCTTAGCGCCATCTGATAAAATAACAGGTAGGATGGTGACACACATGTTCACAATTTGGACTTACTAGTTTTTAAATGCAAAAAACACAGACTGGTATCCTTACTTGATATATTTCTGAGAGTTCAGCACTACATGCTAAGGGCATGGGTGGGGGGAAAGGATGTCCTCTGTTTTTACTCATATTATATATGGAGTCATCTTCCATCTGTAGTTCAGACATGCAGTGAGAAACACTGTACCTCACAGTGATTTTACACAATACATATTCATATTTCAGAAGGTGCAGTTGAATACATTATTTGACAGCATCAAAAAGAGGACATAAACTTTTAAATGCAAGTAATAAACTATAACCCTGAAGGTTAGCAAATGTAACCTAGGGTGACGATATTTAGATCTCCAAAAAAAAAAGAGGACACTTGGCTCGCCATGAAGAACTTTAATGAAACGGTTTGCTTAAAGAAAAATTTAACATATTTAAAGGATGCCTTCTGTGTGTGGTTAATCCCTCTTGAAATAAAAAAATGTCAGATAAGCTTTTACAAGTCACCAAGTGCAAAAAACTTAACTTAAAAACTGTGGAATTAAATAATGGTACAGACATAATGCTTCATTTTAAATTACTGGTAACAAAATATTTTCCTCCTTTTAAGTTTTATTGAACAAGAAAACTGAGATATACTGTATTTCCAACATAAGTCAACTTTCTTTTTTTCAGAAGGTACACCTTCTACTGCAGATTCGGCAGCATCCTCGATTTTCCCAGGTGTGACAAAGAACTTTCGCCTTGCACAGCCTTTTTATGTTTTTTCTGTGTTCACGTGGGCAGCAAGATCACCCGCACCTTTGCTAGACACACAAACTATGTGCCAGCTCTGCACACAGTGCACTCCGCCTCCCATTTATTCCGACCGGGACGGTGTGCGGGGAATTTCTTCTGCGGTTCATCTGAAAAGGTGCATTTGCGCTTCGGCAACTTTCAAACATCATCAGGCGCACAGCTGTACACAGTCTGTCCGGTCTGTGAGCGCAAAATAAACACTCGCAAAGCACCCGCTCAGGGATGACGTAACGTATATGGGTCGCCTATAGGCTCATAAAACCCATACATTTTCATCAATCTCAAAAATCCCCCCGGATGCCCCGGACAGAACGTGAAAAGTGGACATTTCTGGGGAAAAAAGGACGGTTGTAACAGTGTGTAACCATGACAACAAAACGCAAAGTTTTTTTGTTTTACCCTTTTCCCTCCCTGAACGCTCACTAATTATGAACTACTTTTACTTCTAAAACATCCACTTCCTGTTTAATTATCTTTTGCGCTGTAATAGCGTTGAGTTTAATCATTCACAAGTTAAATGGTAGTGGGAGACGTTACCTGCTGGAGATGTTCCATCTTGTTAAGCTTGTTTGGGAGAGTTCGACAAAATAAACATAAGAATATCTTAGTGACATTCAAATAGCTTGTCATTTTTATGAGATTTAAAGTAAAAACAAACACACAAACAAAAGCACCGTACCTTCTTCCGTCTGCTGCTGATAAGATCACTGTGTCACAAGCTGCGAATACCTTTAGCCTGTGGAAATCACGTTAAACTGAAACACTGTTGGTTTAGCTAAGTAACGTTTCTATGGTAATACAAATTACCGTTCTATAGGAGAGGCACCCAGCTGATGCCGCCGGAAGTCATGTGACCTCCATATATGAATTATATGTATTGTGTTTTCCAACAATATTATCCCAATTCCCCTTACCTTTCCTCCTCTCCATTTCATTATGAATATAAAAATCAACAACTACTTTTGGAAATAACCAATTTGGGGTAGGTGAATATAAAAACTTTTTAACACATGTTTTATCTTTTAATTTAAATTCTTCCAGTCTACATGCTTTTCATATCATACTCTCATATTTCCTATTAAAATATTCCTCTACTGCTTCCATCTGTCCCTTAACCATATGTTCGTCCTCTTCACTTCCCTGTGCATTAGCCCAATAATTCAACCTCAGTAAGACTGTAGACTGTGTAGCAAAACTAATGATGTCACCAAAATTATTGATGTGCTATTGATTATGTCATGAGACAAAACTATAATGTCTGTGTGTATGTACTGTACAGATTTCCAAGAGATGACACATACATATAGACACACACACAAAATATATAATATAACATATTACATGGATGGATAGATAGATAGATAGATAGATAGATAGATAGATAGATAGATAGATAGATAGATAGATAGATAGATAGATAGATAGATAGATAGATAGATAGATAGATAGATAGATGTGTGTGTATGTGTGTACTTGTATTTATGATATTTATACAGCTACTTTATTGTTATTATTATTTATTTTATTTGTTATTTATTTATTAGTTGCTCGAGGGAGACATACATACATACATACATACACACATATTTATACATATGTATAAAATATGTGTATGTACATATATTTTTTATATTTTTATATATAAGTATGTGTGTCTGCGTATATATGTATAAAATATGTGTATGCATATATGTAAGAAATTAAGCACGTTATGGTGATTTTACTGACCCTCCCAAGCCATCTGTCATTGTTTCTTGCCTTTTTCAAAATGGCGGCCAACTTCAACCATATTGGCCAATGTACAAAGCCTGGCATGTCCCCTCTACTAATATAAACTCATTGGTTTTGCTCTCATAACGACAGCAAATATGAGTTACAGTACGCATCATTTATAACCCGGCAGACTAAAGTGGCTAGCCGGATGGGCGGAGGTTGCCCTACATTTCAAGCAGGTGATCTGTCTGGGCATGCATGTTCAGCTGGATGTCCCGCTCAGTTCCAGGGCGCATCTCTGTGTCCACGATTTCCCTCCTTTTAGGAGGGAATCCCTTCTTTCACTGACTGCCACGTCCCTGAAAACAAGTCAGCAGAATCAGTAAAATACGTTTCCATCCATAAAACAATCGCATTTAAACAATATAGTCAAATGCCTTATGACGAGACCAGTAACTCACCTTTAGCCTAATGACTGCTAGGAAAGCCCCCTAGCATCAGGAACAAGCAGGTTCAGAAAATGAACGGGTGGTTTTATATTTTATACTGTTATTGAGATGTTTATAAGTCGATTTATTAGTAGCAACTGTTTACTGAATACTTTTAAAACCTTAAGAATTTGTTAATTTTAAAAGTAAATTGTATAAATAATTTCATTGTGAAGTTTGGCGGGTGAGGCTTGAGCGTGACCACTAATGTGTTGAACCGCGCGGGCGGGGCTTCGCCTCTGGAGTCGCTGTTGTCGAGTGGAACAGGGAACGAACGGAAGCTGTACAACTTTTTGCCCAGGTTTTGCCAAATTTTTGGTTTTAATTGTTTTAGATATGGTAAGTTTCTTAGTCATGCAATAGTGGGTTTTATTTGAAAGTTTGCTATGAGGTTTTTGAGTGCGCTGTCGAGCAGCGATGAAAAGTCTTAAGAGTTAGCCATACCTGAAAACTGCGCACTAGCAAATGCTAGCTCGTTTGAGGACGTTTAATCCTTTTTCTGGTAAATCAACCAGTACAAGTTATTTATTTTATTACCGATTGCTTCTTTGTTTATTTTAGTTTCTGCTCCTTTATAAAGTACGTGCTGGCGAACTATTTAAAGAGTCTTTTTATTAGCTAAGAACCAGCTTTTTTGCGGGAATAAATTGCAGGCTAAGTTCAGGACTAATTATGCAAGATCTACACAAGTGAAAGTTTAAGAATATCTCAATAAGGCTTAATGTTTGCCTAGTTTTGGTTTTAGTACCTGTTTAAATTTCATAACAGGTTACAGAATTTTGCATTTTTTGGCTAAAATAGTTAGCTTTGTAGTCTGTCCTGTTGTGACCTGAACATGCTTGTTCAAGGTCATCGATTTTACTGAGTCCCGTAGAGTGTTTGTTTTTCATAAACACGTTTTTTTGGAGGATTTGTACCGAAGCAAATAACAATTAGTTTTTCGTTTTAGGATTTCAACAAGTCCTTGAACATCAACCAGACTGTTTCTTCTCTGAAGTTGTCAAATGGCTATATTCTACCTGAAGGCAAACTGACTCCCAATGCTCTGTTTGTGGGTGGGATCGACATCAAGGTAAGTTCAGTTCTGTTTGTGATGTTTCCTAGTTATATACAAAATATATTCTGTTAAGAATATGAGATTCAGGAACTAATCAGTTCAGTTACCAGACATTAAGCAAATTCAGTTAAAAATGTGTTTATTCAGGAATAAGGCAAATGAAAAAATGTAACCATTTTGTTTGATTAATGTACCCATAATTTATTACTTTTATAGCTTTAAGAGCATTTAGATTGACAAATAAACAAATTTAGCAACTGTTTTTCTATGCAAATGACGTTTGACCTTTAGGTTGATGAACATGAAATGCGGGACTTCTTTGAGAGATATGGGGCCGTAAAAGAAGTGAAAATTATCACATACAGAGGAGGGATCTGCAAAGGGTGAGTTATACTGGCTGGAGCTGTTGAGCACATTTTGAGATGAGATAGTATATTGACTATCATCTTATTAAGGTGATATGCAAAAACTTCAACCTCTGAATTTTGAGGAATGGAAGTTAAGAATTTATTACTTGTGTGTTGGTGCTCTAGTTCAAATAGATAAACTAATGTTTGATTGGTTTTCCATTGTTTTTTGGAGATTTTTTTTCCTGCAGCATTTCAAAAAGGTTGATTAATCTTTGCCTCTATAAATGGAAAACTG